>NW_021025849.1:568689-589829 GCF_004153795.1 Camellia sinensis
AGAGTGCATTTCTTGCTCGAGCGAGTTTTCTTCGCTCGATCGGTAGGTTGTTCTTCGCTCGATCGAGAAGTCTGTCGCTCGGCGTGCTTCTGGTTGCAGACCTGAGGGTTTGAGTTGTTAGCTCGAGCGAGCATTCTTTCGCTCGAGCGCACTTCTGATTTTTGGCTCGAGCGAGAGTTTTCTGTGTTCTGGTCGGTCGAGCCAACAAGTCTTCGCTCGAGCGAGCGTGTTTTATATCAGCGGACAGTAGCGTTTTTGAACATCAATTTTTCACTTCTTTTTCTTTCAAACCCTAGATCCGAGACTCTCTCTCTCTCTAAACTTACACTCTCTCTAGATTTTGATCTCCCTAGAGTGTGAATCTAGCCTAGGGCCTTTGTTAAAAAGATAGAGGGCGTTGAGAGCTTTGACTTAATCTGAAAAAGTTCAGATTTGGAGCATGTTGATCTTCGAGTCTTCATCTCCTTTTTGGCTAAAACTTCGAGGTAGGGATATCCTACTCCTCTCTATGGATTTTTGTCTTTAAATTTTAGTATTTTGGAGTGTTGGGGTTGGTTTGGTAATTTGGTGAAAGTTTGGGGCTTTTGTGTTATTTTACAAAAGTTGGGGTTTTATTCATAATAAACCTAGAAGTATGTTTGGCATAGAGAAATGGAATAAATGTTGAATCATTGATGAAAATGGGACCTAAGGGTTGAAATGTTAATTATGGATAATGACCTAATTACATTTGTTTGATTAATTGGGATAATTAATTGTGAGAAATGAGGAAATGAAATGTTGATTGAATATCCATTGTGCATTTATTTTCTGTTTAGAAATAACTGCTTTGGGCTATCGGTGGAGGATAGTCGTGATTGTTGTAGACAATGCATGATGATTAGGCAAACGGAAACTAATCATGGGATGTGTATGGAATTGACGGTTGATAACAGAATACATAAACTGTATGTATTGAGTGATTGTATATAGAACCAATGTGTTTGTATCGTTATGTGTAGAGGAGGAGATGGGGGTGTACTCCGCCACTAACAACAAAAAGGTCTATGGTGACGAAAACGCGTGACGAAAAAATATTTCGTCTCAAATATTCATGTTTTAGTGATGAAAATAGAATTTCGCCTCCAATTGTACTATTTTTAGAGACGAAAACCAAATTTCGTCACCAAATGCTTAAAATCAAAATAAACACAATAGGTGACGAAAATTTTATTCGTCTCTAAATTTTATTTTTCGTCACAAAACAATTTCCGCCCTTGGAAAAATTAGTGGAAGATTTGGCGCATTTTGGAGACGAAATTTTTCGTCACCATTGTAAAAAATTTTAGAGAGGAAATAATTTCGTCTCCAAATGTATTATTTTTAGAGAGGAAAACCAAATTATCACCAAATGCTTAAAATCAATAAAAAATACAAGAAATCTAGCTATTTTGACAAAATTTGGTGATGAAATTTTTTTTTGTCTTAAAATTTAACCAAAGATGAACAAAATATTAATTTTGTTGTTTGTTTTAATTTTTCTCAAAAGTATAGGAGACGAAAACAAATTTCGGTATGCAAAAATGAGGCGCCATCTTCATTTGCATTGGCGCGAATTATTTTAGCTCATTGGAGACGAAATTTTTGTCACAAAATATAATTTTTTTTTTTTGTGACGAACGTAATTCGTCGCAATAAATCTCATACCTATTAAACGATGTCGTTGCATATTTCATTTATTAGGCGACAAATATTTTTTTTTCCGCGAATGAATACTTATGGAAGACGAAAATATTTCGTCACCAATAAACACTCCATCATGCAGACAATGGTCATTTCATCTTTCTATTAAATAGGCGACAAATATTTTTTGTTTCAGAGAATAAGTTGTGGGAGACGAAAATATTTCGTCACTAATAAATTCTAATTGATTGCGTGACGAATATATTTTTCGTCTCATAAGGTTAAGTAGTGGAAGACAAAAAATATTTCATCTCAATAATAAATTCTTTGTTCTGGTATTGAAGGATACAAAAATATTTTATCACTAATCATTTCTCTTTATTAAAATGTCGTGGTTTTGTGTTTCAAAGCATTGGAACTGTGACCCCAAGAGATACACTCTCACTACAAACAAAAGTAATCTATGGTGATGAAAAGTAGTGAAGAAAATAAATTTTGTCACTAAATAAGAATAATCGTGACGAATTATTAAATTTTGTCACGTATAATAAAAAATAAAATAATAGGTGAGAAAATTTGTTTTCGTCAACAAATACTTATTTTTTAGGTGAGGAAAAATTAAGTTTGTCACCGAAGGTTTTTCCGCTAATTTTTTTTTGGTTGGCCGCCAAAATTTGAGACTTTTGGTGAGAAATTTTTTTTGTCACCAATTATAAAATTAATAGCGAGGAATATATTTTCGTCACCAATAATTTTGTATATATATTTTTTTGAAAAATTTTGATTTTAAATATTTTAAGACCATTTAGTGAGAAATATATTTTGTCATTAATAATTTTTAATATTTTTGAGATTTTTTAGTGAAGAAATTATTTTGTCACAAATTTTGGAGGAAAATTTTGACATATTGGGCGGTAATGAAAAAAATAAACAACTAACTTTTTTCCCTTTTTATTTTTGTTTATCAATTTTCTTCTCTCTCTCTCTCTCAAAAACAAAATGCAAGTTAATTAACTCTCTAAACCTATGGTGCCGAAAAGTAATGAAGAAACTATTTTGTCACTAAATAAGAATAATCCGTGACAAATTATAAAATTTTGTCACATATAATAAAAAGTAAAAATAATAGGTGAACAATTTATTTTCGTCATATAATACTTATTTTTAGGTGAGGAAAAAGTAAATTTCGTTACCAAAGATTTTTCTTCTAATTTTTTTTGGGTGGCGCAAAATTTTGAGGCTTTTAGTGGAAAAAAATTTTGTCACCAATTATAAAATTATTAGTGAGGAATATATTTTTGTCACCAATAATTTTAAATATTTTTAAAAAATTAATTTTAATATTTTGAAACTGTTTATGAGAAATATATTTTTTATCGTCAAATATTTTAATATTTTAAAATTTTTAATGACAAAATTATTTTATCACCAACCAATGTTAAAGGGGAACTTTGAGATTTGCGATAATGAAAAAAGGAACCCTACTAATTCTCTCCCCACCCTTTTTTCTTTTTTTTTGGTGCTCTCTTGCAAAACACACAAAGGTATGGCTCTCTCTCTCTCTCTCTCTCTCTTCTCTCTCTCTCGTAGTTGTTTAATGGTGGGGTAAGGGTTTTTAGTAACGTGTGGGCACTGTGATGGGGATGGAATGGTGTAATGGAGGTGCGGTGTGAGAGAGGAGGGCTAGCGTGGTATAGTAGGGAGGAAAGGGCAGACACACTACTATAAAAACAGTTAAAGATCACACTTTAATAAATGAAAACATCTCAATTTTATTGAAAGTGTGATAAAAAAATTATATTGATATTTTAATCACACTTGATTTGATAGTGTGATAATATTTATTTTTATGTCACTTTTTAATTAAGTGTGATTATTATATATATATATATATATATATATATTTTAATCACACTTTCTAATTAACATGTTGATTAAAGATCACATAAGAAGAATTAAAAACATCTCACTTTTATTAGAAATGTGATTAAAAAATTAAAATGATTTTTTAATCACACTTAATTTAATGAGTGGGATAATTTTTTTTAATCACACATTTTAAAATAAGTGTGATTATATATGTATATATATATATATATTTATTTATTTTCATACAGTTTCATTTGTATATAATTTTCAATTTAATTTTTGATATAAATATTTATTCTGATATTCTATATAAGCTCATGAAATTGCTTTGGTAGAGAGAGAAAGAGCTGGTCAATTTATTCTGGGGTTTCTAGCGCCTCTCCATCTCGCTCTACCGCCGACGGCACCGATCGACGTGCTTTCCATCTTCCTCTTGATCCTCCTTCTTTCCTTGCTGATCGGCGCGCACTGCTCTTGCTAGTCGTCGCGGTTGGCCATTCCAGCGCTGTTTCCTCTCACCGTTGCTGTTTTTTCCCGATTTGGTACGTGGCTTTCTTTATGCTCTCTCTCTGATTCAATCATCATGTTTTGTAAATTCTTTGATTACAATGTGAATTGTCTTTGTGATTGAACTCTCAAGTCTTGACTGAACTGTGATTGAAGAAAATTGGTCTGGTAATTTGAGTTACTTGTCAAAAATAAAAAATAGTAAATAGGATGGAATAAAAAATTCTCTAAATCAGGTAATTTGAAAGGCTATTTTTTGTTTGTTTGTTTTTCCCCATTCCTTTTGATGATTTTAAAATGTTACATGGCTTGAGGCACTTAGATTGTACTTAGCCCGTGTATGAAATGGAGCTTCTTCTCATTATAAGTGACTTCAATTAGGATAAAATTTATGGTGACAGTAGTTTTATATATATGCATCTATCTGTTTTTTTTCATGTTTTCTACGGGATGGTTGTTAAGATTACTAATAAAAGTTTATGCAAACAACCTGAACTCCGGCTCGATGAATTTGAGTGGTTGTACTTTGGCACTTCTACTTCATCTGCTGCTTAAGATGTGGGCCCTTTATCATTGCGTAGTTAGTGTTTGTAATTACTTCTTGTTTTAGGTTCACTGACAAGATCACTATATTTTATTAGGAAAATATAATACGATAATGTAGTTTACATGTATGCAAGTAAAATTATGTATACATATGCATGTATAGGTGTCACTGGCTTCTTCTTTTGTTGGCTATGGGTGAAAAAGATTTTAGGAGGGGAAAGTCCTACGTGAAGCTTTTAGATTTGTCGGATAGATGGATTCTTTTGATTTTGTTTATTTTTTTAATGTTTCATACATGGTTTGTGTTGTGGCCCCTTTGGTGCCTTGAAGGCTTGAATGGAATATATTTACAATTGAAACAAAAAGATAAGAAATCAGGAGTTAAGAAACTAGTGCTTCCGTCTAATGTATTATCTTTTTATATCACTTTGGGTAATTTGTTGTTTTCCTGATTGTTGGGGTTGCTCATGTTGCATCTAATTGTCTTTGGAAACATCTATTCACTTTTGTAAATATTGAATTTTGCACATTCAATACAATTATAGGCAATCAATGGTTAGTAAGATAAATATAATAGTTTTTTGTACCAATAACAATTGTACTTTTCTCTATGCTATTTTGGAGTGAGTATGGAGATAAGAATGGTGCTGATTGCTAGTCATGCAACATGCAATCTGCTTAGTATTTTTTTTCCAAGTTGGGGCCTTTGATTGTGAGCATTTTCTTCTATTTGGTAGTTTCTTGAACGACAAGAATCATATTTTGTTTGTGGCAATTATGGTTGGTTTGATGCCTATAAGGTGGAATGAAGTGCTATTTTGATTGTGTTGAGATTTTCTTTTAGCATAAATATTTTATTAAATCAGTCATTAGCATCCTTGTAGTCTCCATGAGATTTTTCAACCTGTTACTAGGTTGAAAAGGTTCATTTACTATTCTGGGATTCATCAACAGTGAAGCATAATTTCTTCCATCATAATGCTCTTTGGATGCAGAGAAAATTCTGGATACGGAAGAAGAAAAAGAGGAATACCCAAAATAAGATTCCACGTACAACATCTTTTCCAACAAATTCTCAAAGAATAATAGGAGCTCAAATGAATAAAATGTACAAACCCCATGTTCTCTAAAGAAAAACAAGTCAAGTCACAGCATTATCATCTTTCCTCTGTCATCTATTTTGATACATGCAAGTGGTTTCATTAGATCATACCAATGACAAGTTGCATTTTAGTTATGTGGAGACGTAGCATATTTTGTGTTCCCAATACTTTGGTCAATTCAAGAATGCAATGCTACAGGTCCATACTGGACGCCATCTCTCGCTTGAGCGACTAAACCCCAGCTCGACCGAAGAACCAAAACTCAACTCTCGCTCGAGCGACCAACTCCTCGCTCGAGCGAAGGTCCAAAAATCTGGGCAGCAGCACTAGGCTCCCAAACACAACCAACCTGTAACAAACCTGCCCAACACATCCTAGAACTCAATATACAAAGTAAAGAGGATGCAAACAGGATAATAAACAACTACCAACATCCACGGACACATGTCCGGATCACTGTACAACAAGGGTAAGCCCGGGATCGCTATAATAACTCCCATTCAAATAGAAAATGTAACATTAATTCACTTTCTCATTAAATTTAATATCCAATCACCATCACCCCCAAAATAACACATCCAAAAATTGAATTTACAATTCTCAAGAAAAAAATTACTACTTTGTAATGTGTTACCATAAAAAAACAAGTTTCTACACCACTGATATTAACTACAAGCTGCTTAAGAAAGACCGCAAACCATGATAGAGACATGATATAGTTTAAAGAACAATCCTTGATACCTGATTGCATTTTTAATTCTTCAACAGCTTGCAACTTCTCTTCTGTAATCTACTTTGTGAAGTCTCTATTGTCTGTTTTGCCTCATTGTCAACTGCAAGGGTATTCACCATTCGCAAAACTTTGGTATTTGCAGATAAAAAATCACCATGACCCAGCTGCAAAAGGAATAAGAAGAAAAATGTTTTTCATGAATTAGACTTTTTCTTTTGTGAAGCTGTTCATTTTTCTTCTATGAGGCTGTTCTGAATATAACTAACAGTTTTCTTCGTAATTTTTACCTCCTCTCATTGTTTTTCTTTCAGTACATGCAGGTTGTGCATGCCGCAAGTATTTAGTACAACCATTGTAAACTGAAAAATTGCACAAGTTCCTGGCAGAGAATGGCTTAAAAACATGTACAATTTGATACAACATCAAACGTTAAGAATTGTAGCCTTGTTGTCAATCAACTATGCCTCTTGGCCACAAAATTGCAATATAAAAGAACATATCTACAATTTTTCCTTGAAAAAAAATAAAAATAAAAGCTACATAATATTATGACAAATGAGTAATATAATGATTGGATCACATTTACCAAAACCCTCACCTGCCAATGTCCTTGGAAGAAACCAAACTTGGCAAGTAAACCTCTAGTGAATCTAAAATATTTAGTATAACGAACACAACTACTATATTACAAAAGAGTTAGAAAGACCAAAAACCAGTAGTATGTCCAAACAGATTTATCGTTGGTAAACAAACCTTGGACTCCAATAGGGAAATTTCATAACCAAGTCTTTCACCCTCCCTCTCTAATGACTTTATTCTTCTTGTTTCATTATTTAATCTCTCAGTGAGCAACTTTATTTCATTGTACTAACACGTATTGATTTCTTTTTGTTCACATAAATTACTTTCCAATTCCTTGAGACAGTATTCCTTTTTGGCAAGACATGATTCAAGCTCCTTTCCTTGTAAACCAAGTAATGAAACAAAGACTATCAGGGAAAATGTACTTGAAAAACAAGTAAAATAAAAATGGAGTTGCACAACCTGAAAAAGCGCTCCATTCGCTGTATCACACCCTTTTTCAACATTTTCGTGCTTCTTCAATTCGTCAATGACATTTTTTAATTAATCTCTTTCCTCAGTAACAGAAGAAAGCTCACAAAAAAAAAAAAAAAATAGTGAACACCATAATACCCATTTTATAATTAAAAGCCAAAGCATCTATGGCATGAATTTTCACACACACACACACACACGCACAAAACAAAACAAAAAGGCAAACAATAAGATACACATAGAAGTATAAGTACATAAAATAAATAAACTAAAAAAATTGGACCAGCCAACAAGTCAGCATCATAAACCAACAAGCAAGACACCACGGCATCATAAAGGAACTGGAAATGTGGTAGTATCTAGCCTGATAAATAGGTAGTTCTCGTCTATATATTCTCTATGACTAACTATCCAGTTCAGTTAAAAATGCATTAACACACAAAAATTAAATCATTCCAAGGTCAACATAATAGTTCCGATAATGTTAAAAACAAAACAAATCAAACATGATGATAATAATAATATAGGATATAGAAAACAAGCCAGCTTGTTACCTAAACTAGAAATTACCACAAGTGTGAAATCAAAAATAGGAATGAAACATTACATAGTTAGTTCTAAATTTATCATAATAAACCATCATAATTGGTGATCATCTCCAGCATGCTTGTCAGAACTGTTCATGCTGTTACTATCATAGCCACGAAGCTTGAAATAGATCAACCAAAATACCCAACCCCCCAATCAGATTAAAGAAAAAAAAGAAAAAAAGAAGAGAAATAAGAATCCAAAGGAAAGCCCCCATCCGTCCTTCATTGTCATTCTTTCCATGCTACTTCCCATAGCCTATCCTCACAGTCTCTGCCAATCACAATACATAACATTTACAAAAGAGTACCTGGATCATATATGCATATAAGTATATATATCATTTATAAAAGAGCACTTGGATATTCAAGAACTCTTCTTTACTGATGTTTTGAACTAAAACAGAACAACCAAAAAGGTATAATAATAGACAAAGAAAAGGAGTTGGTTGCTGATAGATCTAAGAGAAACATAATCAACTAAAATAAATTAAAATGATAGAGATGAAATTACAAATTAAAAAAAGCAAACACAAAAAAAATAAAAATAAATAAATAAATAAATAAAAACCCCCACTCTTCTCTGTTTTTTGTTCTCTATTCTAGGTCTTTTCCCAATCTACAATTATTAACTAATTTCCAACACCAAATCACATCCTTAATAGATTTAGAAAAGTGAGAAATTAAAAACTAGTGATGTTAGTACTTTTACCGTATTAGTTCTTCTTATTCTTATTCTTCTTCTTCTTCTCTTCCTTTGAAAGGTGAACCTATATTTAATAAGAACAAGTATTGTAATTAATAAGATATTGTATTGTCAAAAAAGGTTTAATTAAATGATTGCTCACCTCTTGGGATGAAAATGCATGAGATTGTTATTGATGCGACGTTGGTCGAACAATGGAATGACGACTAAGTGAATCGACAACTTATCATTCAATAAAAGGCTTAAGTTGTATATTAGCTCTAGGAAATTTAAAGTAATAACTAGTAAAAATAGTTAAAATACCTGTTGCCTATGTAATGGGTTTGAGGGTCCAACAACAGAATCAACTGGCACACATGCAGCTTGCAATTGAGAATCCAAAACCTCAATTCATGACTGAAAATCTACGCGTATAGCCTGAATTTGTTTCTTTATTACGTCATTCATCTTTGACTCTAACTGCATTTGATACCATTGAAGTTGCTCTTGAACTTGTTCCTGAACTTGAGTTTGGAAGATACGATTCTACTCTTGTGACTGCCTATATCCACCTCCGAAAAATCAGTGAGGGACGGTCCCAATCCAAACGTCTGAACACGGCTAGGTCGCTCTGGACCCATTACTTGTGTAAAGATCTGCTCATTTAATACAACAGGGTCACTAGAAGATCCCTCCATGTGCTCTTTTAGCTCATTCATTTGAGTCTATAATTTTGAATTCAATAATTAGCCTCCAATATAAATCATATTAAAAGTCCAAAATTAAAGTAGTATCACATACCATAACCTCATTAACTGAATCACTATTTGACATCCCATCTTTCATGTATGCGGCCATCCACACCTGTGACTGACTAGCAGGAACCCCATTGTTCTTTTTTGTCTCCTGTAAATAAAAGACAGATGAAATAAAACATTAGAGTGAAATCAAACAAAAATTTTAAGAATAACAATTTACATAGAATAGAACAAGGTACAAGTAGGTGGTAGTAAACTCGTAGAATAACGATCATTGCAGCAAAAACCAAACTGCGACAATTGATTTGAAATAAGAGAATTCCTTTTGCAATTTGGTGAGAATAAGATCACTAATTCACCATTTACCAAGTTAATAAGTTACATACATATTGCATGCTTGCAATAGTACATATAAGCAATGCTAATGTAATTCCTATTTTAATATAGAGTTTTAATTGATGTGAGAGAATAATTCTACCTCCACTCAAACTACTGACAATGGCTTTAGGCCTGTTCTATGATGTAATGTCTTTTTCTTTCAGATTTTTCTATTCTTCTTGCTTGATTTTTGTCAAATATGAAATTTATTTGAGATATTATAAAAAATTATCATATATAAACATTTTTTCACATAAATAAAATTGTACCGATGCACTCTGAGTGCCCCAATAGTAGACCAAAGCCCACCATTGATCCTCATGTACTCTATCCGGTCAATGAGCCAACCTTTCTGCATCATTCTTGAAGGGTTTGTATCCCATTTTTTTCACTTGACTTTTTCAATCTCTCCATTTCTTCCCAAATAAAGCCATTATTGTTCTCTTCATGGATTCATCTTCATCCGTATGAGCCTACATTATAATTATATACACTTGTAATATGCATTTCACTTGGAATCCAATTGTAACTAACACTGCACCTTTTCAACTTATTTCATATTAAACATCCGTATTTACCTTTATCTCCCTCCATATGTTATTTTTATTTTGTTCTGGGACATAATGCCAAGTCATAAAAGTGAGTAGTGCAAGACTCCCATCTCGTGCCAAAACGCCCAAATGTGAAGCAAGGGATGTGTATCCTTCAACTACTTGATTCAACTCATTCGAAACAACTTTTAAAACGCCATCGTCACTAGTATCCCCTCGACCATGCGCATATGTGGGATCATCTGCCTTTGTGTGGCTTGACTTGAGCTATGGTCTATAAAACAATGTCATGTGACCATCATTTATTCTAAATAATTAATTTGTCAGCACAGAAAATATAAAAACTTAGATGCCAAAAACAGAGCTAAATTTGAATGGAAAAGCATAGCCAAAAAATTTCAAATTAAAGTTTTTAAGAGAAAAGTTTGGGCAAATTTAAAGAAAGCAATTAGGGGTGAGCAAGACAAAAGGGATAAAGAGACAGCAGTTGTCTTCAAAGAATTAAGAAGACTACTTAGACTAACCATGTATAGATCTAACCCAAAAAAACCATAAGAAAATATCAAGTAATCCCAAAATTTATACGTACCAGCTGAAATAGAGCTATGTGATGTACTACCGCTACGTGATGTGGTAGAAAGATTGCCTAGTGGATGCCATGATGCCGATGGATCGGGTATGACTCTCATCTTGAGTGTGGCCTGAGTCTCATCTGAACTAGAAGTACTAGAGCTTGATTGCTCACTCTCACTAGAAGAACAGTCGAAGGTAGAACTCATAGATAATATTTATAAAGAAACTGCAAACATAAGAGTAAGGATATGATAATCTATAAAGAAACTGCATTCAAAACATAATAAGAGTACGTGAAAGGTAAAAATGGCCATTTAAAGAAAGCTACAAAGGTATAAAAGCAAAGATTTTATTAACATGAATATTTGTACAAAAAACACAAATGTAAAAGTGAATATGCAACCAATTACAATATCATATCATTGCTTTGTCATCTTCAAATTGTGCCCCCGTTGATGCTTCAAGCGGTCCAATAATTTCATCAACAGTTGTTCCATCAATACATTTCCTAAGCCAATTAATGTCCTCCTCACAAGTAAAGGAAGCTACATCTAACTCTTGATCATCAAATCCTTCCACTTTGTTGTGATGTAGTCTTTCATCAATAGTTGGTTGTTCTCCACACGCCTCATATAAGTCTCTAGGTTTCATCTTGAGTACAACATTCCATTCTTCTTCAACAGAATCATTAACATAAAATACTTGTTGTGCTTGAGATGCTAGGATGAATGGCTCATCATTGTCTTGTTTCTTCGCATAAAACAAGTAATTGAAATTAACAAGTGTAAAACCAAAATCATCCCACTTGAGTCCCTTATTGTTATCAATCTAGTTGCACATGAATAACATGTATCTATGGTCATGTGAATAATACAATTCAATAATATATGTCACATATCCATAGTACGCTACATCACCTTTCATTGGATTAATGTCTTTGGCACTTGCATAGCTAGAAGTCTTTGCCTTCACCATAACCCCACTATTATGAGTTTTTCTTCTCAACTCACGACTCCTAGTATGATACCTAGTACCATTAATTATATACCCATTAAATCTGGTGGCCTTTTGGCTGGGTCCCAAAGTCAAGTTTTAATATTATCTAACAATGCTACATTTTTAGTAGCTAACAGCTTTGCAACCTATTTTTAAAAGAAAGTTATCAATATTAAACATCAATTAACAACTTCAAAAATATAGAAACACATGCACTTACATGAGAATTGAACCATCTGGGAAACTCATCATTGTGACGACGATCCATGTCATAATCTCTGAGATGACGATGTGACCGCTTAATAAATTCACGATGTTCCCTACATAATTAAACTATTTTTAAAATGCAAGATAATTATAGTTGGTATAAATACATTCACGATTAGACAAAGGTTGCGTCTATCTTACTCTCGATATGCGACAACCGCAGCAGTGTTAAATAACACATACGAATGAACCTGCTACCATGTTGTGTTACCAAGCACAAACCCTTTTTCCTTTTCCTAAAGCCCTCCCCATTAATATCTTAGGATTGTTGTTAATATCACAATTCCTTAACAGTCGATGCAATTTCAACTCAACATCATGTAAATACCTTAAGCAAAATGTCATACATTATTTGACTAAGTATCCTTGTGCAATTGAACCTTCAGGATGACTTCGATTATGCATGTATGATTTAAGTGTCATAAGGTACCTATAAACAAAAAGATGCATACATGACTTCCAAGTGTAAACAAACAAATATATGCAAAATGGACATTGGAGTAGAATTACACACCTTTCTACAAAGTATATCCATCGATATTGCACCGGACTAGCAATCTTTGCTTCCTCTGCTAGGTGATTGGGCAAGTGCTCTATTATATCAAAAAATGATGGAGGAAAAATTCTCTCAATATGGCAAAGTGTAAGAGCAATTGGGACTGAAGACGATTTAGACCATCCACCTCTAGGGTTTTGGAGCATAACTTCCTGAAGAAATTGCTTAACTTAATTAATGGTTCAACCACTTTCTTCGGTAACAAATTTCTCACTGCTATTGGAAGTATTTGTTGCATGAGTATTTGGTTATCATGACTTTTTAGTCTAGCTATGCTATGCTGTTTGAGGTCAACCCGACGAGAGATATTAGATACGTAACCATCTAGAACTTTGATATTCTTCAGAAGTGTACAAAATAGACTTTTCTCTCTATTGTTTATGGCAAAACATGCAGAAGGCAAATAATACTTGTTCCCAACCCTTTTTTGATGATGTAGTGCCTTCCGAATTCCTATATCTTGTAAATCTTGACGAGTATTTAAATTGCCCTTCCCTTTCCTATTAACATTTAATACCGTCCACAATATATTATCACACACGTTCTTTTCAATGTGCGTCACATTAAGATTGTGAAAAATCAAATTATGCTCCCAATATGAAAGCTTAAAGAAAATACTCTTCTTCTTCCAATTATGACCTGAGTCCTCATTTTTTCTCATTTTGTTTCCCCTTTCTAT
Organism: Camellia sinensis; assembly: GCF_004153795.1. Lineage (NCBI taxonomy): Eukaryota > Viridiplantae > Streptophyta > Magnoliopsida > Ericales > Theaceae > Camellia > Camellia sinensis. The sequence goes on from NW_021025849.1 coordinate 582,196, forward strand.
TCTATTTGCTAGATTGTTGATGCTTAGAATTCAATTTGAACTTAGGCCCTAGTTGTTGTAGCAAATTAGCCCCTGGTAACCGACTTGGACATGGTTCGAATTCAAGAGTGCCATCAAAAGACACACCAGCTTTTCGAGATTTATGACCCCCATTCAACCAGTGACGATGCCCCAAGTAACATAATTTCTTTTCGTTCTTCAAATATCGAGAACGAGTATATGTGTTACAACAAGGACAAGCTAAAGAGCCTTTCGTGCTCCATCCAGACAAAATTGTATAGGCAGAAAAATCATTTATAGTCCACAATAACACAACATGTATTCGGAATATCTGATTAGTTTCCACATTATACATGTCAACACCATTTTCCTACAATTCTTTTAATTCATCCACTACAAGGCCTAAGTAGACGCCAATGTTATTTCCAAGTGAAGAAGGACCATTGATGAGCAATGTCATCATCATATGAGGTTGCTTCATGCACAATCATAGTGGCAAATTGTATGGCATCACAATAACTAGCCAATTGCTATGAGAGACATTCATTGCCTTGAATGGATTGAATCCATCCGCTGCAAAACCCAGTCTGACATTGCAAGGCTCACTTGCAAACTTGGGATATAAATTATCAAAAATTTTCCAGACAGGAGAGCCAGTGGGATGTCTCATTTTGTCGTCATCAATTCGGCCCTCTACATGCCATCTTATTAAAGAAGATGTTTTGGATGACATAAATAATCTTTGAAGCCTTGGAATCAAAGGAAAGTATCTGACAATCTTCTGTGGAATTCTTTGTTTCTTCTTCTTAACATCATTCTCCTCCTCCTTAAACTATTTGTATCTAGGCATATGACGCATTATGCAATTATCCATACTACTTGTTTCTGTCATAACCAAAACCCGCCTTATAGGTTTAGCATCATAACTGGCTAGTAATCCTAGGATTACTGAAGGCTTCTGAATAGATTAAGCAAAAGTAGAGAGGCTAGCGGAAGCAAATACAAACATACAATGTCTATAGAGCTGTGCAAACATACAAGGAAGAGAAAGTTTTAAAACTCTATATACATATAAGTGAAGTCATATTTACATTAGTCTTATGTCACCAAATCCCACATAAACAGAACTTACAAAACTTGTTCAGACAAAACACAAGAAATACAAAAGTCTCAAAACTTGATTCACATCTCAAAGGGAACCTTCTCGTGAGGCACAGTGGCCGGTAGGCAGACAAAACTCTAGGCAATCAACTCTGAGCCTGGTCACACGCTTGGTCACCTACATACATAAATAATACAGTGAGCTGGAGCCTAGTGAATAATAACAGAGTAAAGGTTTTAATGAATATTGTCTATAATAGATTCAATAATCAGAATTCAGATTCAGAAATAGATTCATATTCAGAGTTCACAGATAATCATATGCAGTAAATCCATTAACGCTAATAGAACAGTTGACCTATTTATATGGGACGTAAACAGTTAACTCATATGCACAGAGATGTTCATAAGGATCCATAACAGTTGACCCATGATCATATAGGACGTACAGTTGACTCATGTTTACATGAGACGTTCAGTTGACTCATGATTACATGAGACGCATACAAAGCAGATAACAGATATCACATGATGCTAAGGATGCCACGAATACATTTCAAAAATCTAGACAATCATTCATCCATACAAAAAATAGTATTTCATAAAACAGATCATTTTATATCATAAGAAAATAATTAAAGTCCAACATAGCTTTGCAGAGTTATTACTCACAGATGGCTCCAATAGCAGAACAGATAAAGTAGAAGGATTAGATGGTCTATGGTGCGTGACCTACACAAATACATAATGGAGACACAATGAAACACACGCTCGGAAAACACTTAACTCATTTCATTTCTATCTTAGTTTGTTTCTAATCTTTATCCTCATTAGTATGTCTTAATTACGGCTTAGGAATGCCTAAGATGCAATGAGGATGCCAAAATGTACTTTGAAACACTTAGTCAAATTTTTAAGAATAGAGCAGTCCGCTCAAGTGCAACTTCGGTCACTCGAGCGAACTGCAAAGTCTGCTAAAGTACTGGTTGCATGATTTTTACGCTCAACGAACGCTCGACAGTCAAAGACTAAGTAAATAGGGTCTCCGCTCGAGCGCAACTTTGGTTGCTCAAGCGGTTTGCAAAACTTTGCAAAACTTCTAGGAGCTCTCATTTTACGCTCAAGCGCGACTTCATATGCTTGAGCGGATGCTCAAAAATAAGAGTAGTCGCTCGAGCACAGGTTCTGTCACTCGAGCTAACCCCCAAACTTTGCAAAAGTATTGGGAGCTCGAATTCTTCGCTTGACTATAGACTCCATCGCTCGAGCAGAGAATGCAAATTCTGGAATTTTCAAATTTGCTTCCCAAGTTCAAAACTGAATTTTAAACCTTCAAAACACATCCTTTTGGGCCGAAACTTAGATAAACATTCAGAAACTGATAGTACATGATGAATTACAAGCCATTTCGCAAAATCAAGCCCAAAAGCTTTGCCAATTGTACAAAACCAAACTTGAAATGTAGAAAACATAACATGCATGTAATGATATGAGCTTAAACCTTTCAAAACAAGATCAATTGAGATGTTTGGTACAAAAATGTGTTGAATTCTTAAACCATAGCCAAGGTAAGGTCATACATGTGAAAAGTCTTGAGTAAACAACTTCAAAATACCATGATATGTACATGCATGCATGGTTTGATCCCAATTCTACTTCTTTAGCTTAATTCTCAAGTTAATCTACTTAATTCTTTTGAACTCATACATTACACTCTAATTCCCTTTTGATTTCACATGTAAATGAGCTTGGGGTTATGAAATGTGAGTTGAATTCTTACCTAAGGTTGAAGTCAAGTGTAAAACTAACTCAAAGCTCCAAATTGTCTTCAAATCCCACAAATTCTTCCTTTCCTCTTCTTTGATCTCAATTCTTCCTTCTCTCTTTCTCTCTCACGTGTAAGAGCTCAAATGGTGAAGATGAGATGATTCTAAAGTGTTGTATATGCCTTATATAGGCTCGATTAGGGATCTTAATTAAACTTAATTATAGTTAGTCATTGGCATTATTTTATTCTAATTAATTCGCTTCCGAATCGAATTTCAATTAATCTTACCATAAAATTCTAAAAATTCTAAACAACATATAAATGGAGTCAATTTCGTGTTCGGACGTCGATAAGGCTTTCAATTCGTATATTGAAATAGAAATTCAAACAAATATTTCCACGACAGACAGATATAAATGCAAATAATATATAACATATGCAATAACCGAACAACAAATGAGAGCATTGAAAACTTCTGACACTCAGGATACAACTCTCTTTTAGCCTTCTTCAACAAATTGAAGAAATTTTTGATTTTTTTATCTAGACCTTGTTTAATACCAGAACTTGCTGCTTCATGAATAAAGCTTGGTGGAGAAAGTCCAAATCCCTCGTTTAGCATTTCATAAGTTTCATCACCATTATTTGAATCTGTTTGCTCGACATTCACATTGTGTGGCACATGTGATGACAAATTCTCCCCATGAAAAATCCAACTGGTGTAACTTGGAAGAAACCCGTTGATCATTAAATGTTCTCCTAATAGGCCTTTCTCCACCAATTTGACATTATGACAACGTTTACATGGGCATGTGACTTCATTCAACAACGACTTATTTTCACATGCAAATTTAATAAATTCCTTAACCCCTTGTATGTATTCCGGGTGCAACCTATGTTGATTTATCCAACTTTTATCATCTGATTCCGTCTTACACTACAAATGTCACTACCAAATCAACAAAGTTCAAAATTACCATTCCATTTTAATTAATCTTAACCTCAATTAAGCACCTCATAATGCATGCGATATGACATCATTCACCTCTAACTGGTCTCTAATATGCTGGTTCATCCTACTTTCCCATTCAGGAATGCACGGTCTATATTGTAAAAAGCAGCTCATACCACTCTATTCATCTCTAACTAAATTTCGGCAGCATCTCCCCATGGTTCTCCAAATACATGACATAGACTAGGTGTACTGCTAAACCTTGTCTAGTATGCACCCGGAGAATATGAGGAGCTACTGCACGAAATCTCTATGAGATGGACTATAAGCTGTAGAACTACTAATTACAATACAGACTTATGCTCCTGAACTGTCCAAACTAGACAATCAAAGAAGAGCTTAATCAAAGATGACTAGGTATCTCTAATGAAGATTCTTGGATGGGTCTAAGGCTATTTATGCATGCATGCACCATTAATGATTGCATCCCGATGGTGCAATCTAAATCAGTACTATCAAGCATACTAGAAGCATATCTAGTATGAAGCATATTAATAAAGAAACCAAAAGTTTCTACAATTCCCACGATAGATTATGATAGATTCAATAAATGCATTGCTCTCTTAAATCAATCAATAAAGACCAAACTATTATGCCTTCAAATGAAAGCAAGAACAAAGAATGACTTCATTCGGAATAAAAAGTAAAGACTTCATCATTTAACCAATGCCAATTCATCATTCAATCAAATGAATGCTAGAATGAAATCAAACGATTTAACATGAAGTTCTGAATAATGTCCTAACGCTCATGTGATAACCATAAACAAGAAAACTAAATATTAGTTGGCCCTGTAAACATACAAATATACATAGAGAAGAGAGAGAGTAGCAAAGTCATTCGAAGACTCGTAATAAGTAACTCACGTTGTGATTCTCAATCCATATTGGATCTTAGATTTGGGGAGGGAAAAAAAGGAAAAGAAAATGTAAATGGAATATAAGCTAATTTTTTTTCTTTCACATTTTCCTATCATTTCTTCCTCTTGGTTATAGGGAGGTATAGTGGTTATATCTAAAAGTGTGTGCAAGTTGTTACAAGGAAACTCTAGGGTTAGTAACTTGATGCTACTCTTGAAGGCACCAAGAAATTTTTTATTCAACAGAGTTACAAACCACCTATTTCTACAACCACAGTCACTGAAATGGAATGAAATAGAGCATAAACTTGAATCTCAAATAAACAATCCAGATTTATACTCTTTAATAATTTTTTCCTAGTTTTCTTAGCAACCAAACAAGGACTGAAAGCACAATCTAGAGCATAGAGATGAAATCACTGAGACCCATTTATACTTGTGATGCATTATCAAGCTTGTTTTACCTACATTTTACACTATTATACAACTTGTGCATCTGTTTCTGAAATTTATGTTTGTTTCTTGAACTTTTCTTCTTATTTCCTGAAGTTCATACAATATTTAATGTGGTTCTAAAGTTTCCTAAAACTGTGCTTTTTCTGTATTTGAGCTGAAGCACGTAACAATTCAACAATATGTCACAAATATTTCAACATCTAGTGAAAAACTGCATGAGTGACAATCCAAAAACTAGTGAAAAACTGAATCTCTGAATCCAATTCAGCATTTTCATTTTTTTGGAAAAGGACAGCGTCTAGTGAAAAACTGAATGAAAGACAATCCAAAAACTAGATATTTCAATGTCTCTGTTTTAGTTTGAATGTGTTCACATGAATCATATTCCAAGTTATATGTTCCTTACTTCTTTTCTGTTATAATTTATTCTAAGTGTGCTTTTATAATTTCTCCTCCTTTCTCTCCTAATAGACCTTAGAAAAATAGTTAAATATAGATATAATATAAGTGAGAAAAAAAAAGAAGAAAACAAAACAAAACAAAACAAAACAAAAGGCAGCTTAAATGATACATAGATCAAATTGAATGTGAAAAATGAAGTCATGGTAGAGTCATTGAAGTTGGTATATCTAGAAAAGATTAGGAGCAACACCATGCAACAAAAATGGTATACAACAATGAAACACAAGCAAAAGAGCAATGCTTTACAAGCTAACTACTGTATAGTGACCCTGACCCGATGAGATGACCTCAATTCTTCTTTCCATTATAGAACAAAATGATAATTGACATTTAACTAATTTCAAAAATCACAAGTTGCATAAGTAAATATCAGTTTTCAGGACAACTGTACATTATTCAAAAAGAGATATCCCTCCTCAATTGATAAATATTATATTACAAATATCAACAAACACCACCAATGCAATTCTATTGCACCACAAAACACTTAAAAGCTAAATATGACCCCCCCCTAAAAAAAAAGAATTCAAAAGTGAAATCAAACAACTTACAGCCTTGAGATCTTATGTGAGACAGAACAAGATTCAGATCATTAGAAGAGAAGCTTGAACTTGACTATGAAAAAACAAAACACGATTCAGATCACTAGAAAAGAAGCCACAAAAAATTTGAAGTAATTTGAGAGGAAACTGAGAGAGAGAAAGAGAGAGAGAGAGAGAGAGAGAGAGAGAGAGAGAGAGAGAGCAATGGTAGAGCTCACCTTAGTGAAATCAAAATCGTCGGTTCAGATGGTGGTGGCGATGGAGCTTCGAAATCGCTTTGAAATCACTAAATCTCTAAATCTCTACAAATGAGGATCAAGTAAGAATGCCTTAAAACATTGATTTCATAGATCTAGAGAGAGAGAGAGAGAGAGAGAGAGAGAGAGAATGGAGCTCGCTACCTCCCCAGTGCAGATGGTGGTGGCAATGGAGTTTCGAAATTGCTCTGAATCTCAAAATTGCTCTAAGAATGATAAGGGTTTAGAGAAGGTTGAGAGAGAGAGAGAGAGAGAGAGAGAGAGAGACAGAGAGAGAAAGAGAGATCTAGAGAGCTCTGTAGACTCGCCCGCGGAGGGGCCTTCGCTACTACAGTTCGGACTCGATTTGTTGTCACGATTCTAAATCTGAACCAAAGAGTCCAAATCTGGCAAATTGTTTTGAGAAACAGATTTTGAAAAAGTAGTGCCAAACATGGACTGCTTTGCCAGATACAGAGTCGCCACCTAAATATTTAAAAATGGAGAAATTTAGGAAACCCTGACTCGGTGCCGAAGGCCACATGTCCGTCATCACCGGAGTTGTCTCGGCTCGGGAGCTAGGGTACGATCAGGGAAGGTCAGCTATGAGCACCCTCTCTCGCCCGGTCTGAAGACCGGCCTCTACTAACCGTGATATCCATTTTTGAAAACTTCATGTGTTCTTGTTCCGGTTATTAGCTTAGAATTACTATGTTATGCGCGCAGCAAACAAGTATAGACTAGATTGCCTAATTTGGAAACAAGCATTGCATATCCATTTGTTTTAAAAAGTGCTTTGAAATTTGCTACTCTCAAGTAGGCTAAAATACGGATTTCAACGAGTTTTTCCAACTCAAACAATCCAACCTCCACCCATAGGCATTAAAACAATTTAACACATAAGCACTTAGCCGCATGGCAGGCATACTGTCATGGCAACACTCACACGCATGCGGGATGCTAAAGCATAAATACTTACATCGTACTCCGTGCCAAAACAATAAACTAGTTAGCAAACATGCATGCCCTAGTTCATGTTATTTTGCCTAATGCAACACATACAAGGTGCAATTCTAGTTGGGCTCGGTTAACCTAGATATGGCATACGATATGCAACCAACTGATTCATGTATTCAATTTTGGAATTTGAAAATACGAATGCGGTTAGCATGATGTACCGAGCCCGGTGCATGCAAGA
>NW_021025849.1:602285-617560 GCF_004153795.1 Camellia sinensis
TGCATCGTGGATCGAGCGGGTTTCGGCGCCTTCTGCCGAGGACTCTCTGGGCTCTCCACATGCAGACCTCTCCTTGCCGCTCTGGCGGAGAGGTGGTGGGACACCACCGATTCTTTTCATTTCTCTGCTGCAGGGGATATGACGATGACCCCTCATGATTTCTCGATGCTCACAGGCATCGGGGTAGGGGGTGATCCGATCCCCTTTGACATAGACATGGATGAGTGGACTGCCGCTCAGGTCCACCTGCTGGGGGAGGCTCCACCACTTGCTCGTCCAGGCTTCGTGCGGTACTTCTGGTTTGAGGTACAGTTTAGGGTCCAGCCCGTGTTGGAGGAGGAGGCGTAGATGACTCAGGAGGACATGGAGAGGTACGCCCGCGGCTTCCTGATGTTCTTATTCGGGACGACCATTTTCGCCGACAGGGCGAACACCGTGCCTCTCTGTCTTCTCAGCGCACTGGTGGACGTTCGGGACATTTTGCTTTATGGCTGGGGTGGCGCCGCTCTGGCCACTCTCTACGGGTACATGAGCTCGGCTTCGCGCGGCAGTGGCCAGTTGCTCGGAGGCTGCTGGTGAGCTTGGGAGGTACATTCCTTCTCCGCTTTTCATTTCTGTCCGATATTTTCTGTACTCTGTACACTGCACACAATGTAGTCTGCTCTATACTTGCTGTATACTGTACACACGGCACACACATACATTCTGCTTTACACTGATTGTACACTGCTCACACTGTACACTGCACACAATACACTGCACAACACACGGCTCTGCCATTTCTGCTTTATTCTATATTCTGCTTTATTTGATAGTCATACTGACGTCTGTTTCGTAGTTGTGGGTTTACGCCTACTTTCCTAGGCTTGCCCCCGTACCAGTCACAGAGACCCCTCTGGTCGTCCCCTTCTCACGACGCTTTGACGGGAGATGCACCCGGCGGCCGGGAGAGACATTCAGCTTTTTCCGCCGATACTTCGACAATATTACCCCGATCGAGGTATGTTTTACTTGCAGTTCATTTAAGTTTCGCTTTTCCACTGCATTTTTCAAAAACAGTAGATAACAAACTTTATGTCACTTTCAGATCACTTGGCGGCCGTGGGCTCCATTGCCGGCGGTGACGTGGGACCGTTTTGCCGGTGCGGGGGAGACTTCGCGTTTCCGGATCTTGCTAGAGGGCCCGGTTTGTCGGGCTTGGTACCTGGGGGAGCGTTTTCTACCCCAGACCCTAGGGTTACCTGAGCAGATAGTCCCGGTTCACCCTCCTGCAGACATGAGGGAGACCGAGAGGCTCACCACCGAGCAGCTGGATGATTACACTATCGGCTGGGAGGAGGCCGACTTCCGAGGCACCGGCGACTATCGGGAGTACGTGCAGACGTACCTGATTCGACCTCTGAACGGTGGCCGTCGAGCGGAGGGGGCCAGGTCTGCGGTGCTAGCGGCTGGGGCAGGAGTAGGAGCTCGAGTGGGAGCTTCGAGGAGGGCCCGTGTCCGTGGCAGGGGCGGAGCTCAGGGAGGACGGGGGGCTGGTTGGCCCGCCCTGCCTGCTGTACTGACTTTTCGGGGGCAGGGTGGGGCGACCTATCAGATCTCCTTCGCCCCTCCGCCGGCTGTTCACGAGTTTGTCGGTGTCCCCGACTTACCTCCTGTATGTATTACTGCACTTCTGTACAGTCACTTTATTTCAGTTTATTTGATATTCCACAGAATACTGATGCATCTGATATTTTTGCAGGCTTCTTCTGCGTACACCCGGCAGTCATTGGAGATGAATGCCTCCATGATGGGTATGCTCCAGCGGACTTTTGATCTTCTAGCCCTCTACAGCATTCCCGTATGTTCTTCTGACACTGGCCTCAAACTATTCATACATTGCTTCACATAATCTGATGCACGGCACAACACTTGATACACTGATCTCCCAGTATCTGACACACAGCATACACTGCATTCTGCACTGTACTCTGCATTCTGGACTGACAAACTACTCACGACATTCACTCACTGTACTCACACACTGCATTTTGCACTGTTAAACTGCCCACGGCATACACACACTGTACTCATACACTGCATTCTGCACCGTTAAACTGTCCACAGTATACTGATGCATTTCCCTTTTGTGTACCTTTTCAGCCTCCTTTCCAGATTCCTATGGTAGGAGGTGCTCTAGCTGGGCCTTCCGTCCCTGCCCGAGGGAGAGATGAGGAGGGTCGAGTATTCCCCCGCTCCAAGGTGGGGCGCACTTACGTCGGGAGTAGCTCACGAGCTCCAATCCCAGATGATGATGATGACGAGGAGTCAGAGGCGGAGGCAGAGGCAGAGTCCGAGTCATCGGAGGAGGAGACCGGAGGCGGTTCTAGCTCAGGCTCTAACGACGATGCTGATGATGCTCCTGGACCCTCGTCCAGGAAGAGGACTAGGACAAACTGATGGCCCCTAGAGTCGCTGGATATGGATACCTATTTTTGTTATTTTTCTTCTTTCTTGTACTTTTCTTCTTTTCTTTGGTAGTTAGATTACCTTATACTGCCTCAGGCAGATTTTGTTTTCTTCAAAACTTTGTACTTTGAAAGAGATTACGAAATGAACAAAATTTTGCTTAAAAAGTGTTACATTTACATATCTCATGTATTGCATCGCATTCCGTCATATTACACCTCAATGTAAATGGAATTGATTGATTGTCTGAAAATTGAACACTTGCACTGTAATAATCAGATAACTAAACAGCCAACAGCAAAATAACCCAAGCAGCCCACTGCCTAATTCTGGACACACAGCCCTTGCTCTACTGGGGATTAATCTGCATACAGCCCTTAACACAGCATTCGGTTTATTCTGCACACAGTAAACTTGAGTGAACGGCCCAATCTGACAAGATGGAGCTCAAAGATGGAACCGGTTGGAGTTGAAACACGCTCCAATATAGAGAATGCACAGCATTCCGAGTGTAAATGATTTTTGAAATCGAATGAGGGTTTTTCAACCGGTGTATCGAGCCTACAACTGGACACAGCGGGGAGGGCTCAACAAAGGTACACGACCTAAACACAACGAGACACGCTCGAAAAAGACCTAAAACAAAGGTTGAGATAAACAAAACAAAAGACACGACATACAGACGCGTTAACGAAGACGGGGGACCTCGGATCACGAGGAGCCAGTTCAATCTGGGTATTGTTTCCCACCCCCTTCTCATTTGTGATTCTCACATCACTCTAGCACTCAAGCTCGGATTTTCTCTCAAAACCCTTTTCCTCACTTTTCTCTCAACTCACACCTCTCTATTCTTCATTCTCTCATTTTTCATCCCTCCCCGGGGTGATTGACGGATAAATAGAAGGGTGCGGGTTCATGCTCAACACCGTTAGCTCACGGCTATTTCTTCTGGCGGGTAGAGCGCTCTTCTGGCAAGTACATCGATGACAGGGTAAAGACAGGACACCTGACTCAACTGTGCCCCTAGTTCATCATTTTAACCATTATTTTCGTTTTGGTTTTCTACTAAAACAAGTTTGATCAAAATGAGAGTCGGATTAACGTACTTGTTCGATTTTTGATTTGAAAAGCATGCAAGTCAGGCAGTAAGCACTGAAAATTTTCCTTTTTTGGGTCCAAGACAATGGTCCAGTTTTGGAAAATGGAATAGTTTTCGAGAAAATAGTCAAACCTCAGTAAAATTTTCAAAAACTATTTTGCAAACAGTCAATGCTCGACGGCATGGAACTACTCTTTAAGATGCGCAACCTCGGATCGAGGAATGGAAAATTGCCCTGGTTTGAAGGGGTGGAGGCAACGGAAAGTTGCCCCAGTTTGAATGGCGGCTCACGGCGGCTCGTGGCAACGGAAAGTTGCCCTTGTTTGGATGATGCCGCAGCAGTCCGCAAACGGTCCTTCATTGCGGTGGTCGAGCTCTTGGACATAGAGATGACGAAGTCGTCACAACAAATATATGGACACAATCACCTTGAAGGTGTTGGCAACTGACTTTGACATGAAATCGAAACCATTGCATGGACTGAGACGCTATGACAGCGTGGGGCTGACTTCATGATGAAGTTGCCTACGTATCCCAAACATGGGAATCAAGCCTCATGTTTTCCGGTTAAGGTACACTCGGGTATTTTAAGCTTCACTTTTCAGGCTCTAATTTTTGCCAAGATGCCCAATGCGGGTTTTCGACCTTGCGAGCTTCTTTTATTTCTTTTTCTTTTGTTCATTTCTTTTTTTTTTCATTTTCTTTTCTTTTCTTTTTTTTTGTTTTTTTTTTTTTTTGCTTTCTTTTTGTATTTTTCTCTTGCTCTACTTTGCCTGGGTCGCCCTTCCGGGTTTTCGGCCCAGCGAGCCTCTCAAGGGTAAAAGTGTAACAAGTCCATGCCAAAGGTTTTTGAAGTTGAAGCCTCTCTGTATCTAGGAGAATGGCTGTTTGCATGATTTCTGGGAGAATCCATCATGGTGCTCCACGAGCTTCATCTGGTGAGATCTGATCTTCTTGATTCAATTCGATCGCCTCTTGGTCGAGGCTGCTTCAAGACTGGCCACACGGGCCTTGCATGACGTTTGACCGTTGAACTTTCTGAACGTTCTGAACGGGTTCAAAGTTTGAAAGAACGGGTCGAATCTGAGGCTGAGAGCGATTCCTAGGCTGCGCAATCCAAGAGCGGTTCCACACAGGTCTTCACAGGCCGCGTAAAACATTTATTTTTGGAATTTTTAAGAAAACGACAATCGCTCGCGCGAAGATAGTGTGGAACCAATCTGGATCAAGCCAGGACCTTCTCAGTACTCACGCCGACAAGCATGTTCATTCATTAAAAGGCTAGCACGCCTCCTTTCTCTCAAAATGATCAAAGTTTTGCAAAACCGAGGAATTCCTTCTTTTCGTTTTATCACCGTAGTGCTTAAAAGAGGTTTTTTTTTGAAAAACTTAGGTAATGCAATGATTTTGGCGCACAGGAGAGCAGGCGAGATGTACTGTCAGCCAATCAAATTTTCTGGCACTTATACTGAAACCAAGCACGAAAGTGAGATGGCATTGGCTGTTTCATTCAGATTTGTTGGTGTAACTAGCCCCTTGGCAGAAACAGACTCAAAAAAACGAAACAGTAATTTTACAAGACAAAACGGTGTTCGAGGCAACACCCAAAATCACCTGGTATTATATACAAAGGGACTGATTCGATACAACAGACAAACCCTTAAGCAAAAGACTGACTCAAGACAAAGAGACAGACTCAGACAAAAGACTGACTCGATACCCAAGCTATGATTTACAAAGTAGCGTTCAAGCCACTCAAAAATGCGTGCCAGACGCATATTCAAAATACATCCGGATGCCGCCCGCAGGTGGTTTACCTTCTGATTACATACTTGCAGTATCTGTGTCCTCAAAATCCAGTAATCTGAGTGGTAACGGACTTGGCTGAGGTGGGAGGAGGATAACCTCGTTATCATCAAATCTTGCACCTCGTGACGGAGGCGGAAGCAATTGTCAGTGGCATGCCTGTCTGCTCGGTGAGCGCGCAGTACTGAGCAGCATCATGCTGGCAGGAGATTCTTCGGAAGAGCCGAGGCTCAAGGGTTTAAGGTGTCCTTCTCGGCAAGGATCTGAAGTGCCTTGGACAAAGCATGTAGAGAGCATGGAAGGTCCTGCGCCCCCGGGAAAGGTACTTTGGGCGCCCTTACTAGCTGAACAGGCGAAGGGTCGGCAGGTGCACCTTGGTTTTCTGATCTTTCCCGGTGCAGGGCGGGAATAGGAGGAACTCGCTTGGCATGACGGGGCCTATCCCGATTTTTCGGCTGACTCGAACTACCCTGGGTGGAGTGGGGAAAGCATCCTCCACAGTCTTTGCACAACTGCGAATACCTGTGCTTGTTCATCCCCCCGGCTTTCAAAGCCTCGACTGCCAAGCAGTTGTTCGATAGGACGACATCTGCCTTCATTTTGTCTTTTCTCTGGCTTCAGCCTAATCGAGGGTTGAGTTGATACGTCATTGCCATACTTGGAGGCCATCTCCGGTTGGCTAAGTTCAATCACAATTTGCCCAACAGCGGGGCTCCTGGGTACAAAACTCCCGCATACGGTGCGGCTGGAGGTGAAGCTGACATTCCGTAGGCGAGATCCGCACAGACCTTTGGAGATCACCTATCATTTCCAATCAGTTCAAATGTAGTAGGCTCGCGAGCCTGGTATAGCAGGGGCCCAAACCGGTGCACAACAGGCGACCTAGGTGGATGTGAACACATCAATGTTGGCTTCACCTTGCGGGTGATCCCTTGCTCTAATGCGGTTGCATAACCACGATCTCTTCTGAATTCTGCGTCATCCACAAGCCCTGCGCGAAAGGGGACACTGGCTATTCTGTACCGATTCTGGATACTCTGAACTGAAAAAAGAAGCAAATAGCATTTAAGCCAAAACAGATCAAACACTAATGCAGGTGAACAACTGTACTCTACTGCTGATCACTGTTCCCAAAAATCACTATTCCCGAAAACTGAATCCTGATACCTGCAGATAACTGATTCTCATAACTGACACTGATACTGGTGTCCTCAGATCTGATACTCAAACTTGCAAACTGATGTATACTTTCCCTGTAGAAATACATTCTAAAAGCACATAGCAAGTAAAGAGAGCCAAAAACCCTATGTTGGGTAGGGTTTCCCTATCCTATTTTGTCAGGACTAGGGTTTCACTATGCATGCAGCGATTTTCAAAAACCTAACATCGGGTAAGCAACTTGTCTTAATTTGGAATGGTCACTATGGATCCGAATATGCACTAGGTCGAATGGTCGAAAGGGTGCCCGATAATCGGGTTTGTGTTCCACTGCTGTCAGAGCCCATAACCGGTCAGCCTTATGGATATCCTTAACAAGACAAGCCTCCGGCAAACCGTTCAGGAATGGCAGATGGCAAACACTGTGTTCCTAGGCGCACCAATGCACATGCAATGCAAAGAGACACATAAACAAAATCAAAACAGGATATCACGAGTTCGAGTCAAGCTCTCTAATATCCCAGCAGAGTCGCCAGAAACTATAGACGCGCCCCGGAGGGCCTTCGCTACTACAGTTCGGACTCGATTTATTGTCACGGTTCTAAATCTGAACCAAAGAGTCCAAATCTGGCAAATCGTTTGAGAAACAGATTTTGAAAAAGTAGTGCCAAACATGGACTGCTTTGCCAGATACAGAGTCGCACCTAAATATTTAAAAATGGGAAATTTAGGAACCCTGACTCGGTGCGAAGGCCACATGTCCGTCATCACGGAGTTTGTTCGTTCGGGAGCAGGTACATCAGGGAAGGTCAGCTATGAGCACCCCTCTCGCCCAGTCTGAAGACCGCTCTACTAACCGTGATATCCATTTTTGAAAACTTTATGTGTTCTTGTTCCGGCCTGCAACAAAGGCTATTATCTTAGCTGAATGGCGACACTCAAGGAGCTATCCATGCCCGATGACTCGTCTCTCCAGAACATCAACAGACTCAATGTGCCCTTTCCCCCCTCGCCTGACAGTTAGATGCCGAAGAAGAAGCCGCTTTTGAAAGATGATGACGCTGGGCTGAAAAAGCCAGTATGTCGAGATCGCTGCTAGGCTAAGTTCCCGACTCTTAATGGTCAAGTCCTGGACTTGATCGAAGATGAGAAAGACAAGGTCTCCAAAGGCACCTCATCCAGAAGGCTATCCTTGATGCGAGAATCCAATCTGTTGAAAGAGTCTAGACTAGAGCCTGCTTGAGATCAACGTCGATCGAGATGAAAAGTCTACTCAATTGTTTGCCGAGCCGAAACAATGCCAATTGCCGAGGTAGCACAATCTGAAAAAGATGCTGAAGACCATTAGATTTTTTTTTTCTTTTCTTGGACCTTTTGTAACTTTGTTGTTTCAAAATCCTTTGTGTTAACAATTTTCTCTTTTGTTGAGCCGTAGTGCCATATTTTGTAACTAAACAAGTTATCTTTATGCCAGGCCGATGTCCTTTTGTGTGTTTGAACACATTGTTCTGCGAATGCAAATCGTCTTTTTCTTCTAAGTGTTGGATGTTTTCCATGTATGTTCAATGCATTTGCTTTATGCCTTGCATTGTTTCATACTTAGAATTTTTTGATCTTTCCAGTCTGACAACTGGGCTCCTTACTCAAATACATCCATATGTCAGATTTAGAACTGCTTAATTATCTAGATAACCACACTTCTGTTATTTATCTCGGCAAACAACACTTACAAAATTTTTCCAACAAACTTTTCCAAGTGTTGTTTCTTCACTGGTACTAACTATCTTCTGAAGACTTCATCCTTCCACTCTAACAACCTGACTGGGTATCTCAGACAACTATGCTTCGGGTATAGTAATACTGTCATCTCGAATTGACTTATCTCAGATAGTATCACTTGCCAATGATCTCGATAACTTCAACTTGGAATTTTCTCAAAAAAATCCACAAGTATTATGCTCATTCCGCTTCCTGTCTCCTAATGTGAACGTAAGTACCACTTATGTCACATTAAGGACGCATCACATGGTTATTGCTTAAGTCTCTCTTAGACATTCTTGCTGAGGTAAGCATGCTTGGTAGCCCACAAAGGACTTAAGGCTTAACTTAGTGCACCAAAAGTACCATACTCCTCGGCTTCCAAACTGACCAAGTCATGGCCAGTTTCGTCATGTTTCTTGTCGAAACATCGAAACCTAGTTAACTCTACCATCGTGGCAACTCTAAGTTATTCATCATGTTCCATGTCGAAACATCGCAAACTTAGTTTAACTCTAAGCATATGGCAAGTCTAAGTTATTCGTCATGTTTCATGCTAAAATATCACAAACTCGATTCAACTCTACCAATATAGCAAGTCTAAGTTATTTGTCATGTTCATACCGAAACATTGCAAACTTAGTTCAACTCTACCAAGATGGAAGTCTAAGTTATTCGTCATGTTCACCATGGAACATCGTCATAAGACTGTTCAGTCCTATCGCACAAGTTTCAATAATATTTCATAAAAACAAAATGAGCTAGCATTTTATTAACACTTCGACTAATAAAATCTTTACAAAAAATCTCAAAAATAGAAATTAATGGTAGAAATAACTTTAAATTGCTTATGTTCCAGGGTCTTGGAAACTCCTTTCCATTAGTGTCTTCCAGCTTGTAAGTAATATTGTCGGTGATCGAGAAGATTTGATATGGTCCTTCCCAGTTGGCCAAGCCTGCCCTCCCTGGATCTTCTTATTGTCACCAACCTTTCCTAAGGACGAATCTCCAATTGAAACTCTCTGGGATTCCCTTTTTGTTGTATGCCCTAGCAAGCTGCTGCTGGTATGCCCCTAGTCAAATTGTGCTCTCTCCTTCTTTTCTTTTTTTTTTTCTATGATCAAGATTCTCGGAGAAAGAAAAGCCTGTTTGTTCCATCTCCAATCCATGGTGCTTTCATTCTAGCGATGCCTGACCTCTAAGAGTAACTGCCTTCGTTGGCATATGCCATGGCAAAGGGTGATCTCTGCAGTTAGATTCTTCTCATAAGTGTAAGTCCGATCGACCCAATGAGCATTAGCAATTCCTCCACAACTGCCCTTAGCACTTCAGCCTTTTCTTGATTCCATCCAAGAATGGTCCTTTGGTTGGACGCCTCTTACTTGTCCATTTACTCTGGGAAAGCTAAGAGTAGAATACTAGCTCTTAATCTTTGTTGATTTCGGCACTAAGTTTTTAATCAACTTGCTATCAAAAGGGTGCCCATTATTCTATATTATGGCTACTGAGATTTTCAAATCTAGTATTATGTTTTTCAGATGAAATTCATACACCTCACATCTCTATATTTTAGCTAAGGGCTTCTTGTCACAACCCCAAAACCTGGGTATGATCGCGTGCCTACAGGCCGGTAGCCCAAGCACAATATACCCTAAACATGAATCCAATCACACTTGAGACAACTAAAACAAGTCCAGCTAATAATAGACCAAACTCAATCCAGTGACAGCCAAAAGATATAAATAGAAAAACCAACCTGAATCAATACCTATCTAAACTTATGGATATAAAATAAGCCACATATCAAAATATATCCTAAATGAACTCTCAATAGAATGAAAAGAAATATGCACAAACTTGACATAAGACAATCTAAACAAAATAAATGAATATCGAGAAGGTCTATGCAATGAGTCCCCGCTACGATCCATGAGTCCACTCTAAGTCCTTTAACACCTGGGAAATGATAAACAACTAAGTAGCTGATAGCTCAGTGATAGCAACATATAGTGTATACAGTTTTGAAAACGGATCATTCCAAAATAAGATATATATCACATCAGAGCAACTAGATTTAGCATTCACTTTGATAAAAGATAATCTGTTTCAAAAAGAAATTGTTCACAGTTTCAACAGTTAAAATACTCAATGTCTCTCAAACAATATGAATTAATGACATTTTCAGCTTAAAACAGATTACACATGAACAACCAATATTTTCTAGTACCAAGAATAACAAGTAACATGCCATCACAGTTCTCCAGCATAAGCTCGTTGGATCCAATATCGAACCAAGAGTCATCCTCGAGGTGGCCAACCACGGGCTTTTCTCTAAACAATCGATTGAGGTCACTAGCCCAATCGATGGTCTTTTCCCTTACAATCGTTGAGCACGTAGAGTCATCACGGCCCAACTCGATCTTTCCCTATGGCCAGAGTCACACACACACAGTGGAATAATTTCCGCTAGCTAAATTATATAAGATGGCCCCAATTAAATCAATACTAATCAGTTCGTAAAACATGGTATTCACCATTATAAACATGAGACCATAACAACCTAATTCTATAGTATGCTAGGGTTACACAGTGTTCAGAAATAATTTAATTCCATTATACTTAAAATTAATCAAAAACAGTTTAGTCTGAACAACAAATTCAATATTTCAACCAATTCAGGTAAGGAAACATGTACAAAAATATGTAGTATGTCAACTACTCACCTAAAAACAGAATAATGCTTATCCTCGAATAGAGTAATACAAGTCCAAGTTAGTGCTGAACCAAGTATAAACAACCGTCACACTAGTTTTAAAAATAAAAAGATAAAAGCTAAGTACCCCAAAAAACTAAAAGCCACACTAACACAGCTCAACCCAACTCACCCATACTGTTGAATATTACCTAAGCCTCATGTTCTTCAAGGTCTTAAAATCACCCAAGAACATTGTTTAAAATCGAAACTTATTATTAAAAGTAACTTTAAGATAAACAGAATTTTTAAAAAAAAGCTTTCCCAATCTATTCGCTAACTTTGAACATTACAAAACCCACTCCCACGTTGTTCAAAAAATTCCAAAACCTCCAATATCACTAATATTATTTCCTAAGTTTCAAACCCAATGTTTTACTTGATTTCCGTATCAAAATAATATTAACAGTATAGATTATGCCCAAACAGGTTGTTTTCTACAACCTTTAAAGAAATTAATGGCTCCTTAGTATTAACACAAGCATCAATGCAAGGCCAAAATGTAAGAAACTAACTCAATAACTAATTTATAATTTTTCAGCATTTATACCAACTGAGAACGACACTTTTGAAGTTACTGTTTTACACGCAGTTTTTTGACAGATTTGAACGCACCAGTAATATATGATTTTTGACCGTCCAAAAATTATGAAAAAGTCAGATATTCAATTATCATATGTAATTAATCTACTGGTAAAAATGTTCAGTTCAAAATTTCATTCCGTTGATAGTGTTCTTGATTTTAAACGTATTGTGTTTTGCAGAATTTTGAACTACAATTTACACCGCATTCTTTACATACTAAATTTAGCTCCTTAATAATTTTAACGTATATATATATATATAGATTAAACAATAAAACCTACAACCTCCACCAATGAACTAAAATAATGAAATAGAATAAGTATAAAGAACAAAAATAAAAGAAAGAAGAAACTAGAACCACCACACACCAAAAGTCCTTCCTTGTTGCTAAACCTTTTTCTTCTTCTTCTTTTATCTCAAAAACTCTCTCTTCTCACCGTGGCTGCTACTGCGGCGCCCTATATTGTAGTAGCAACCTAGGGTAACATAATGTATCTAAACCAAAAGGCCCTAAAATAATTATCTTGTTTAATCATTTACTCTCTGCATTAATTTAATATAATATACAACTATTACTAAAGATCAACAATACTCAACAATTGGCCCCCTTTTTTTCTAAAATAATAAATCTTCCCTCTAAACTTAAAGACTTTTCACCATGATTTTATTTAGGTTTAAATTAGATTAAAGGAACCCTCCAATAATATTTAATTTGTATTTTAGGATTCACAATCAAAACATTTGAGATTGTTAAAATAATTATACTATAATTATTTATTTGATTGTCATATTCAGGTTCCCATAGTTTGCCTCTACCCACTTCGTGAAGTAGTCAGTTGCTATCATAGGAAACTTCCTTTGATGGTGGCTGGGGCAAATTTGCCTAAACAAGATCCATGCCCCACTAGCAATGCTGGGACTGGAAGCTAGATTCAGATTTTGTAGCTTAACTTGTTGTATCAAGTTTGTAAAACCTCTGACACTTCTGTATTTTCCTCGCATAGGCTTCAAACATGCCTTCTGCAGTGTAGGGCCACCAGTATCCTTGATATATGCCCTTATGACCAAGTGATCTAGCCCTTCAGCATTGTCCACATAACCTTCATTGATCTCCTACAAAAAAGTCCTCACCTAGGATAGATGCACACATTCAGAAGGGATCCAATGCGGACCTCTAATAATAGATGCCTGCTGTCGACAAGACCGGAACCCAGCCGATAATCTTAGTCTTTTGCGCTTTCCTTTTCGGTTGTTGGAGCCTGCATTCCTTGAGGAACATAAATGGCATCCGTCTAGCTCGGACACCATCCCACGCCACATTGCTTCAATACTCTGTATTGGGGCACATACTGGGCTGACAAAAATCAATCAACCAATTGTCTCTTGCCTTATCTGACTCATTGGGCTGATGTAATGTTAGCCAGTGTGTCGCAATGCTGTTATCATCTCAGCTAACGCCTATTGCACGATAGTTTGAAAACATGTTAGCAACTAACAACCTGCCTCGACGTATGCTAGCATTCGCTCCCCTCGGGCTGCGTATTCGCCCGTTTGATTGATTTACAATGAGCTGGGAGTCACAAAACGACAACACCTCGTCGCTTCCAACATCGCTAACCCATTTTCAGCAGCAATTAGTGCCTCATAATCTGTTTCTTATTTAATGGCTTGAACCCCAAATGAATGGATTGGTTCTATCATTTGCCCATCGGTGATATCAAAACTACTCTGCCTTTGCCCCTTGCCGGTTTGAGCTGCCATATGACAAAGAGGCAGAAGGAGTCGCCAATAGTAAATGTCACAAATGGTTTTTAGCCCTTCCTTAATCTTCTCTATTTTGCCGATGTGGGGTTCCGTGACCCCAGTGGTTTTCCTCTCCTTCCATGGACATCCTAGTCGCGCTCATCGTGCCGTCTTTGGTCGCACCAGGAGAAATGATGCCACAAAGTTGGCCAAAACTTGGCCTTGATTGTTGTTCTAGCCTGATATTCTAAGTTAACTAGCCTAGAACTATCTCCATGCGAGTTTTCCCTTGCCTGGAGGTTCTCCATGCCTGCAACAGGGGACTTAGTAGATGTCAGTTCAGCACCAACAACTTTGTAGGCTCAAAGTAGTGGTTAAACTTTTTTGAGGCCAATCCCAGGCCAATGTCACTTCTCAGCAGAGATAGGTACCTTATTTCCGACTTGCTAAGGGCCTTGCTAAATAGTACACACTAGCTTTTTGCTCACCATCCTTCTTTTTCAGATTACCATAAGCACTCACGCGTGGTCTGAAACTGCCTGAGTACAAAAATAATTCCCTCTCTTGTACCAGGTTCGACAACATTGGTGGGGTTGTCAGTACCTCTTCAAGTCGCAAGGTGAACTTCAATTCTTCTGTCCACAAAAGCCTTCTTTTAATAAAACAAAAAACTGCTTACGATTTTTCCAAACTTCAACTAATGAAACTTGTTCAACCGCACGCCGCCCCTTAGTCAAATTGGATTTGTTTGTTGTTGTCAGGCTCTTCAAGTCAGGATGGCCTTTGATTTGACTGGCTGCTTCAATACCCTCTAGTGACAAGTATCCCAAGAACTTTCGATCCAACCCAATGCATACACTCGGCATTGAGTCAAGCCGATATGACCTTAGGTCTGTCAAAGGCCGCCTTCAAGTTGCCCAGATGCTTCTAAGGTTCCTTGTTTTAACAACCATATTGTTCTATGTAAACTTCACTGTCTTCTCAATGTAAGATATTTGAACATCTGGTGACCATCTTTTTGGTAGGTTGCTCCTGCATTCTTAACCAAAAGGCATTACTTTGTAATAATAGAGTCCTTTAGGGATGATGAATCCCATCTTCTCTTCGTTTGAGGCATACATTGCCAATTTGGTGAAATCTGTATGTATCCAAAAACTCACCCTCTCATGCCCTTAAATGGCATCTAATGAGTTGATCAATCTGGGCCATGGAAAACTATCCTGGGGCAAAGCCTTGTTCAGGCTGTGAAGTCCACGCAAACCTGCTCAACTTCCCATTCTTCTTCTCCAGTACTGTAATTCAGACAACCAGTGGGATAAATTTACCTCTCTGATTGCATGTGCCTCTCGGGATAGCTTGTCTACTTCTCCTCGACTACATGCAATGTATCAATGTCGTCCTTTTTACGTGCTGAATGACAGTTTTGCTGATCTGACCAAACGTAAGCTGCAACAGGTGGGCCGGCTAATCCCCAGCAATCTCATAAGGTATCCCAAGCAAACACCTCTATGTTCTCTCTCAAGAAAGCCTCCAGATCCTTTCTTCTTCCTCGCTAAAAACTAGAGCAAAGAAAGCGAAGAAATCGTTCATCATCTTCTTCGCTACCCAGAACCTTTTTCAATGGTCTCCACTCTTCTCGGCAAGTCTTTCCGAAATTCACAAACCTCATGGTCTTCGCTTTCATGTCAGCGCTCTCTGCTTCCTTAAAGTACAAGTGTACTTCATTGCCGCCATGGAGTAATTTTTTGTCTGTACTTGGTCCCCCCTAACTTCCTTTATCCCTAATCAGTTGGAATCTGCAACATTGGTGCAACATTGAGGGAACAACCCCATCACATCATCCAAGGCGTCCCAAAATGTAATTGTACGAGGAAGAAGTTCTATCATAGTAAACACCGTTATTACCTTCTTGCTCCCTGTAACACT
>NW_021025849.1:617585-783264 GCF_004153795.1 Camellia sinensis
CCCGCCATTCAAACTAGGGGCAACTTTCCGTTGCCCTCCACCCCCCTTCAAACCGGGGCAATTTCCATTGCCTCCGATCCGAGGTTGCGCATCTTAAAGAGTAAGTTCCATGCCCGTCGAGCATTGACTTTTGCAAAATAGTTTTTTGAAAATTTTTACTGATTTTTGGAGGATTCTTCTCAATCTTGTCTCCTTTGCTTGATTCTTGAGGTAGGGGTCCTTTTTCCCTTTCAATATTTGCATTCATGGATGGAATTATGGAATTTTGTGTATATACAAACAAAATCTATAGTTTTGAGCATATTATGTCCAACTTGAGAATTGAGGGTTTAGAGTTGGAGATGTTGGAAGTTAAATTGGTGGGTTAAAATGATGGATTGTGACTCCTAGATGTATAATCATTGGGAAAATTGGAATAAAAAGTAATGGGTTAATAAGTTTGTATTTTTCTTGAAATTTCAATATTTTCTTGAAATCATAGGTTGATTAATGATGATAACCAATGAATTGGTCCAAATTGAAAGTAGAGTAATGGAATTGAGATATTGAATTAGGGGATGAAATCGAAACCATTGCATGGACTGAGACGCTATGAAAGCGTTGGGGGCTGGACTTCATGATGAAGTTGCCTACGTATCCCAAACATGGGAATCAAGCCTCACGTAGTTCCGGTTAAGGTACACTCGGGTATTTTAAGCTTCACTTTTCAGGCTCTAATTTTTGCCAAGATGCCCAATGCGGGTTTTCGATCTTGTGAGCTTCTTTTATTTTCTTTTTCTTTTGTTCATTTCTTTTTTCGCATTTTTCTTTTCTTTTCTTTTCTTTTTTGTTTCTTTTTTTTTTTGCTTTCTTTTTGTATTTTTCTCTTGCTCTAACTTTTGCCTGGGTCGCCCTTCTGGGTTTTCAGCTCAGCGAGCCTCTCAAAGGGTAAAAGTGTAGCAAGTCCATGCCAAATGGTTCCTGAACTGGAAGCCTCTCCGTGTCTAGGAGAACGGCTGCTGCAATGATTTATAGGAGAATCCATCCCGGTTACTCCACGAGCTTCTTCCGGCGAGATCTACTTCTTCTGATTCGGCTTTGATGTTTCTTGATCGAAGGCTACTTCAAAACTGGCCACACGGGCCTTTCATGGCGTTTGTCCATTGAACTTTCTGAACGTTCTGAACGGGTTCAAAGTCGAAAAACAAATGGGTTGAATCTTGAGGATAAGAGCGATCTTAGGCTGCGCGACCTCAAGAGGGATTCCACACAGGTCTTCGCAGGGCCGCGCAAAATATTTGTTTTTGAAAGTTTTTAAGAAAGCGACAAATCGCTCACGCCGAAGATAGCGTGGAACCAATCTGGATCAAGCCAGGATCCTTCTCAGTACTCACGCCGACAAGCATGGTTTCATTCATTAAAAGGCTTAGCACGCCTCTCTTTCTCTCAAAATGATCAAAGTTTTGCAAAACCCGAGGAATTCCTTCCTTTTCGTTTTTATCACCGTAGTGCTTAAAAGAGGTTTTTTTTTGAAAAACTTAGGTTAATGCAATGAGTTTGGCGCACAGGAGAGCAGGCGAGATGTACTGTCAGCCCAATCAAATTTTCTGGCACTTATACTGAAAACAAGCACGAAAGTGAGATGGCAATGGCTGTTTCATTCAGATTTGTTGGTGTAACTAGCCCCTTGGCAGAAACAGACTCAAAAAAAACGAAACAGGTAATTACAAGACAAAACGGTGTTCGAGGCAACAACCCCAAAATCACCTGGTATTATATACAAAGGGGACTGATTCGATACAACAAGACAAACCCTTAAGCAAAAAGACTGACTCAAGACAAAGAGACAGACTCAAGACAAAAGACTGACTCGATACCCAAGCTATGATTTACAAAGTTAGCGTTCACAGCCACTCAAAAATGCGTGCCAGACGCCATATTCAAAATACATCCGGATGCCGCCCGCAGGTGGTTTACCTTCTGATTACATACTTGCAGTATCTGTGTCCTCAAAATCCAGTAACTGAGTGGTAACGGACTTGGCTGAGGTGGGAGGGAGGATAACCTCGTTATCAATCAAATCTTGCACCTCGTGACGGAGGCGGAAGCAATTGTCAGTGGCATGGCCTGTCTGCTGGTGGTACGCGCAGTACTGAGCAGCATCATGCCTGGCAGGGAGATTCTTCGGAAGAGGCCGAGGCTCCAAGGGTTTAAGGTGTCCCTTCTCGGCAAGGATCTGAAGTGCCTTGGACAAAGGCATGTAGAGAGCATGGAAGGTCCTGCGCCCCCGGGGAAGGTACTTTTGGGCGCCCTTACTAGCTGAACAGGCGAAGGGGTCGGCAGGTGCCACCTTGGTTTTCTGATCTTTCCCGGGTGCAGGGGCGGGAATAGGAGGAACTGCCTTGGCATGACGGGGCCTATCCCGATTTTTCGGCTGACTCGAACTACCCTCGGGTGGAGTGGGGAAAGCATCCTCCACAGTCTTTGCCACAACTGCGAATACCTGTTGCTTGTTCATCCCCCCGGCTTTCAAAGCCTCGACTGCCCACAGCAGTTGTTCGATAGGATCGACATCTGCCTTCATTTTGTCTTTTCCTCTGGCCTCAGCCTAATCGAGGGTTTGAGTTGATACGTCATTGCCATACTTGGAGGCCATCTCCGGTTGGCTAAGTTCAATCACAATTTGCCCCAACAGCGGGGGCTCCTGGGGTACAAAACTCCCGGCATACGGTGCGGCTGGAGGTGAAGCTGACATTCCGTAGGCGAGATCCGCCACAGACCTTTGGAGATCACCTATCATTTCCATCAGTTCAAATGTAGTAGGCTCGCGAGCCTGGTATAGCAGGGGGGCCCAAACCGGGTGCACAACAGGCGACCTAGGTGGATGTGACACATCAATGTTGGCTTCACCTTGCGGGGTGATCCCTTGCTCTAATGCGGTTGCCATAACCACGATCTCTTCTGAATTCTGCGTCATCACAAGCCCTGCCGCGGAAAAGGGGGACACTGGCTATTCTGTACCGATTCTGGATACTCTGAACTGAAAGAAGAAGCAAATAGCATTTAAGCCCAAAACAGATCAAACACTAATGCAGGTGAACAACTGTACTCTACTGCTGATCACTGTTCCCAAAAATCACTATTCCCGAAAACTGAATCCTGATACCTGCAGATAACTGATTCTCATAACTGACACTGATACTGGTGTCCTCAGATCTGATACTCAAACTTGCAAACTGATGTATACTTTCCCTGTAGAAATACATTCTAAAAGCACATAGCAAGTAAAGAGAGCCAAAACACCCCTATGTTGGGGTAGGGTTTCCCTATCCTATTTTGTCAGGAGCTAGGGTTTCACTATGCATGCAGCGATTTTCAAACAACCTAACATCGGGTAAGCAACTTGTCTTAATTTGGAATGGTCACTATGGATCCGAATATGCACTAGGTCGAATGGTCGAAAAGGGTGCCCCGGTAAATCGGGGTTTGTGTTCCCATGCTGTCAGAGCCCATAACCGGTCAGCCTTATGGATATGCCTTAACAAGACAAGCCTCCGGCAAACCGTTCAGGAATGGCAGATGGCAAACACTGTGTTCCTAGGCGCACCAATGCACATGCAATGCAAAGAGACACATAAACAAAATCAAAACAGGATATCACGAGTTCGAGTCAAGCTCTCTAATATCCCCAGCAGAGTCGCCAGAAACTATAGACGCGCCCGCGGAGGGGCCTTCGCTACTACAGTTCGGACTCGATTTATTGTCACGGTTCTAAATCTGAACCAAAGAGTCCAAATCTGGCAAATCGTTTTGAGAAACAGATTTTGAAAAAGTAGTGCCAAACATGGACTGCTTTGCCAGATACAGAGTCGCCACCTAAATATTTAAAAATGGGGAAATTTAGGAAACCCTGACTCGGTGCCGAAGGCCACATGTCCGTCATCACCGGAGTTGTCTCGGCTCGGGAGCTAGGGTACGATCAGGGAAGGTCAGCTATGAGCACCCCCTCTCGCCCAGTCTGAAGACCGGCCTCTACTAACCGTGATATCCATTTTTGAAAACTTTATGTGTTCTTGTTCCGGCCTGCAACAAAGGCTATTATCTTAGCTGAATGGCGACACTCAAGGAGCTATCCATGCCCGATGACTCGTCTCTCCGAGACATCAACAGACTCAATGTGCCCTTTCCCCCCTCGCCTGACCAGTTAGATGCCGAAGAAGAAGCCGCTTTTGAAGATGATGACGCTGAGGCTGAAAAAGCCAGTATGGTCGAGATCGCTGCTAGGGCTAAGTTCCCGACTCTTAATGGTCAAGTCCTGGACTTGATCGAAGATGAGAAAGACAAGGTCTCCAAAGGCACCTCCATCCAGAAGGCTATCCTTGATGCCGAGATCCAATCTGTTGAGAAGAGTCTAGACTAGAGCCTGCTTGAGATCAACGTCGAGATCGAGATGAAAAGTCTACTCAATTGTTTGCCGAGGCCGAAACAATGCCAATTGCCGAGGTAGCACAATCTGAAAAAGATGCTGAAGACCATTAGGATTTTTTTTTTCTTTTCTTGGACCTTTTGTAACTTTGTTGTTTCAAAATCCTTTGTGTTTGAACAATTTTCTCTTTTGTTGAGCCGTAGTGCCATATTTTGTAACTAAACAAGTTATCTTTTATGCCAGGCCGATGTGCCTTTTGTGTGTTTGAACACATTGTTTCTGCGAATGCAAATCGTCTTTTTTCTTCTAAGTGTTGGATGTTTTCCATGTATGTTCAATGCATTTGCTTTATGCCTTGCATATTGTTTCATACTTAGAATTTTTTTGATCTTTCCAAGTCTGACAACTGGGCTCCTTACCTCAAATACATCCATATGTCAGATTTAGAACTGCTTAATTATCTTAGATAACCACACTTCTGTTATTTATCTCGGCCAAACAACACTTACAAAATTTTTCCAACAAACTTTTCCAAGTGTTGTTTCTTCACTGGTACTAACTATCTTCTGGCAAGACTTCATCCTTCCAACTCTAACAACCTGACTGGGTATCTCAGACAACTATGCTTCGGGTATAGTACAATACTGTCATCTCGAATTGACTTATCTCAGATAGTATCACTTGCCAATGATCTCGGATAACTTCAACTTGGAATTTTTCTCAAAAAAATCCACAAGTATTATGCTCATTCCCGCTTCCTGTCTCCTAATGTGAACGTAAGTACCACTTATGTTCACATTAAGGACGCATCACATGGTTATTGCTTAAGTCTCTCTTAGACATTCTTGGCTGAGGTTAGCATGCTTGGCTAGCCCAAACAAAGGACTTAAGGCTTAACCTTAGTGCACCAAAAGTACCATACTCCTCGGCTTTCCAAACTGACCAAGTCATGGCCAGTTTCGTCATGTTTCTTGTCGAAACATCGAAAACCTAGTTAAACTCTACCATCGTGGCAACTCTAAGTTATTCATCATGTTCCATGTCGAAACATCGCAAACTTAGTTTAACTCTAGCATTATGGCAAGTCTAAGTTATTCGTCATGTTTCATGCTAAAATATCACAAACTCGATTCAACTCTACCAATATAGCAAGTCTAAGTTATTTGTCATGTTTCATACCGAAACATTGCAAACTTAGTTCAACTCTACCAAGATGGAAAGTCTAAGTTATTCGTCATGTTCACCATGGGAACATCGTCATAAGACTGTTCAGTCCTATCGCACAAGTTTCAATAATATTTCATAAAAACAAAATTGAGCTAGCATTTTATTAACACTTCGACTAATAAAATCTTTACAAAAATCTCAAAAAATAGAAATTAATGGTAGAAATACTTTAAATTGCTTATGTTCCAGGGTCTTGGAAACTCCTTTCCATTAGTGTCTTCCAGCTGGTAAGTAATATTGTCGGTGATCGAGAAGATTTGATATGGTCCTTCCCAGTTTGGGCCAAGCCTGCCCTCCCTGGGATCCTTCTTATTGTCACCAACCTTTCTAAGGACGAGATCTCCAATTTGAAACTCTCTGGGATTCCCCTTTTTGTTGTATGCCCTAGCAAGCTGCTGCTGGTATGCCCCTAGTCAAATTGATGCTCTCTCCTTTCTTTTCTTTTTTTTTTTTCTATTAGATCAAGATCTCGAGAAAGAAAAGCCTCGTTTGTTCCATTCTCCACTCCATGGGCTTTCATTCTAGGGATGCTGACCTCTAAGGAGATAACTGCTTCGGTGGCATATGCCATGGCAAAGGGTGATTCTGCAGTAGATCTTCTCAGTGTAGTCCGATACGCCCATAGGACATTAGGCAATTCCTCCACACACTTGCCCTTAGCAGCTTCTAGCCTTTTCTTGATTCCATCCAAGATGGTCTTGTTGGACGCCTCTACTTGTCCATTACTCTGGGGAAAGCTAAGAGTAGAATACTAGCTCTTAATCTTGTATTTCGCACATAAGTTTTTAATCAACTTGCTATCAAAGTGAGTGCCATTATCTGATATTATGGCTCTTGAGATTTCAAATCTAGTGATTATGTTTTTCCAGATGAAATTCATCACCTCCACATCTCATATTTTAGCTAAGGGTTCTTGTCACACCCCAAACCTGGGTATGATCGGCCGTGGCCCACAGGGCCGTAGCCCAAGGCACAAGTAACCCTAAACACGAATCCATAATCACATTGAACAACTAAAACAAGTCCAGTAATAAATAACCAAACTCAATCCAGTGACATGCCAAAAGTATAAATAGAAAAACCAACCGTAATCAATACCATCTAAACTTATGGGATATAAATAGCCCACATATCAAAATAATCCTAAATGAATCTCAATAAGAATGAAAAGAAATATGCACAAACTTGACATAACAATCTAAAACAAAATAAATGAATATCCTAGAGGTCTATGCAATTGAGTCCCCGCTACGACATGAGTCCACTCTAAGTCCTTCTAACACCTGGAAATGATAAACAACTAAGTCAGCTGATAGCTCAGTGAGTAGCAACATGGATAGTGTATACAGTTTTGAAAACAGGGATCGATTCCAAAATAAGATATATATCACAGAAACTAGATTAGCATTCACTTTTGATAAAGATAATCTGTTTCAAAAAGAAAGTTCCACAGTTCAACAGTTAAAATACTCATGTCTCTCAAAAATATGATAAATGACATTTTTCACTTAAAACAGATTACAACATGAACACCAATAATTTTCTAGGTACCAAGAATAACAAGTAACATGCCACACAGTTCTCAAGGCAATAAGCTCGTTGGATCCAATATCGAACCAAGAGTCATCCTCGAGGTGGCAACCCGGGCCTTTTCTCTAAGACAATCCGATTGAAGGTCACCTAGCCCAATCGAGGTCTTTTCCTTACAATCGTTGAGCACTAGAGTCATCACGGCCCAACTCGGATCTTTTCCCTATTGGCCAGAGTCACCACACACAGTGGAATAATTTCCCTAGGCTAAATATATAGATGGCCCCAATAATCAATACAATTCAGTTTCGTAAAACATGGTAGTTCACCATTATAAACATGAGACCATAACAACTAATTTATAGTATGCTAGGTTTACACATGTTTCAGAAATAATTTAATTCCATTGATACTATAATAATTTATCAAAACAGTTTAGTCTTGAAACAACAATTCAATTTTCCAACAATTCAGGGTAAGGAAACATTTACAAAAATATGTAGTATGCAACTACTCACCTAAAAACAGAATAATGCTATCCTCGAATAGAGTATAAAGTCCAATTAGTGCCCTGAACCAAGTATGAAAACTACACGTCACTACTAGTTTAAAAATACTAAAGAATAAGAAGCTAAGTAACCCCAAAACTAAAGCACACTAACACAGCTCAACCCAACTCACCATTACTGTTGAATATTACCTAAGCTCATGTTCTTCAAGGTCTAAAATCACCCAAGACATTGGTTTAAATCGAAACTTAATTAAAAGTAACTTTAAGATAAACAGAATTTTAAAAAAGCTTTCCCAATCTATTCGCTAACTTTGAACATTACAAAACCCACTCCACGTTGTTCAAAAAATTCCAAAACCCTCCAAATATCAACTAATATATCCTAAGTTTCAAACCCAATTGGTTTTACTTGATTTCCGTATCAAAATAATTATTAACAGTTAATTATGCCCAAACAGGTTGTTTTCTACAACGCTTTAAAGAAATTAATGGCTCTCTTAGTATACACAAGCAATCAATGCAAGGCCAAAAATGTAAGAAACTAGACTCATAACTAATTTGATAATTTTCAGATTTATACCCAACGAGAACGACACTTTTGAAGTTACTGTT
Organism: Camellia sinensis; assembly: GCF_004153795.1. NCBI lineage: Eukaryota > Viridiplantae > Streptophyta > Magnoliopsida > Ericales > Theaceae > Camellia > Camellia sinensis. Next base: position 625,871 of record NW_021025849.1, read on the forward strand.
TTACACCAGTTTTTTGAACAGATTTGAACGCACCAGTTAATATAGATTTTGACTCCCAAAAATTATGAGAAAAGTCAGATATTCAATTCAATATGTAATTAATCTACTGTAAAAAGTTCAGTTCAAAATTCATCCGTTTGATATGGTTTCTTGATTTTTAAAGTTTGTGGTTTTGTGCAGAATTTTTGAACTAAGAATTACACCCATTCTTTACATATAAATTTAGCTCCTTATATTCTTAACAGTATATATATATATATAGATAATACATAAACCTACAACCTCTCCACCAATGAACTAAATAATGAAATAGAATAAGTATAAAGAACAAAAATAAAAGAAAGAAGAAACCTAGAACCTACCACACACCCAAAAGTCCTTCCTTGTTGCAACCTTTTTTCTTCTTCTTCTTTTATCTCAAACTCTCTCTCTCCCGTGGCTGCTACTGCTGCTGCCCTATATTGTATTAGGCAACCTAGGGTAACATTATGTATCTAAACAAAAGGCCCTAAAATATTATCTTTGGTTTTAATTCATTTACTCTCTGCATTAATTTAAATAAAATACAACTATTACTAGATCAAAATATACTAACTAATTGGCCCCCTATTTTTTTTAAAATAATAAATCTTCCCTCTAAATTAAAGACTTTCACCATGATTTTATTTTAGGTTTAAAATTAATTAAAGACCCTCCAATAATATTTAATTTGTATTTTAGGATTCACAATCAAAACATTTGAGATTGTAAAATAATTATTACTTAATTATTTATTTGATTTGTATATTCAGGTTCCCATAGTTTTGCCTCTACCCACTTCGTGAAGTAGTCAGTTGCTATCAATAGGAACTTCCTTTGAGTGGTGGCTGGGGCAATTGCCTAACAAGATCCATGCCCCACTAGGCAAATGGCTAGGGACTGGAAGCTAGATTCAGATTTGTAGCTAACTGTTGTATCAATGTTGTAAACCTCTGACACTTCTCGTATTTTCTCGCATAGGCTTCAACATCCTTCTGCATGTAGGGCCACCAGTATCCTTGAGATATGGCCCTATGAGCAAGTGATCTACCCTCAGCATTGCTTCCACATAAACCTTCATTGATCTCCTACAAAAAGTCCTCAACCTAGGATAGATGCACACATCTCAGAAGGGATCCAATGAAGGACCTTCTATATAGATGCCCTTCTGTCGACAGACAGAACCCAGCCGACTTCAATCTAGTCTTGTGCGCTTCTTTTCGGTTTGTTGGGAGCCTGCCATCCTTGAGGAACATAACTATGGCATCCGTCTAGCTCGGACCCATCTCCACGCACATTGCTTCATACTCTGTTATTAGGGGCACTATACTTGGGCTTGACAAATAATCAACCATTATTGTCCTTGCCTTATCTGACTTCATTGCGCTGATGATGTTAGCCAGTGTGTCGGCATGGCTGTTATCATCTCAGCTAACCTATTGCAGCCGATAGTTTTGAAAACATGTTAGCAACTTAACAACCTCCTCGACGTATGCTAGCATTCGCTCACCTCGGGCTGCGTATTCGCCCGTTGATTGATTTACAATGAGCTGGGAGTCACAAAAGACAACCACCTCGTCGGCTTCCACAGTCGCTACCCATTTCAGTCCAGCAATTAGTGCCTCATAATCTGTTTCGTTATTTAAGGCCTTGAACCCCAAATGAATGGATTGTTCTATCATTTGCCCATCTGGTGATATCAAAACTACTCTTGCCTTTGCCCCTTGCCGGTTTGAGCTGCCATAGACAAAGAGGCAGAAGGAGTCGCCAATGTAAATGTCACATGGTTTTAGCCCTTCCTTTATCTTCTTCTATTTTGCCGATGTGGGGTTCCGTGACCCCAGTTGGTTTTCCTCTTCCTTCCATGGACATCCTAAGTCGCGGCTCATCGGTGCCCGTCTTGGGATCGCACCAGGAGAAAATTATGCCACAAAGTTGGCCAAAACTTGGCCCTTGATTGTTGTTCTAGGCCTGAATTCTAAGTTATACTAGCCTAGAACTACTGTCCATCGAGTTTCCTTGCCTGTGAGGTCTCCATGCTGCAACAGGGACTTTAGTAGATGTTCAGTTAGCACCACAATTTTGTAGGCTTCAAAGTAGTGGTTTAACTTTTTTGAGGCCAATACCCAGGCCAATGTCAACTTCTCCAGAGATAGGTACCTAGTTTCCGCACTTGCTAAGGCCTTGCTAACATAGTACACTAGCTTTTGCTCACATCCTTCTTTTCAGATTACCATAGCACTCACGGCGTGGTCTGAAACTGCCAGGTACAAAAATAATTCCTCTCTTGGTACCAGGTTCGACAACATTGGTGGGGTTGTCAAGTACCTCTTCAAGTCGGCCAAGGTGACTTCATATTCTTCTGTCCACAAAAAGTCTGTGGCCTTCTTTAATAAACCAAAAAACTGCTTACATTTATCCAAACTTCAACTAATGAACTTGTTCAAGGCCGCCGCCCTTTTAGTCAAAATCTGGATTTGTTTGGTTGTTGTCAGGCTCTTCAAGTCAAGGATGGCCTTGATTTGATCTGGGCTTGCTTCAATACCCCTCCTAGTGACCAAGTATCCCAAGAACTTATCGGATCCAACTCCAAATGCACACTTCGAGGCATTGAGTCAAAGCCGATATGACCTTAGGATGTCAAAGGCCGCCTTCAAGTTGGCCAGATGGCTTCTAGGTTCCTTGGTTTTAACAACCATATTGTCTATGTAAACCTTCACTGTCTTCTCAATTAGATATTTGAACATCTTGGTGACCAATCTTTGGTAGGTTGCTCCTGCATTCTTCAACCCAAAAGGCATTACTTTGTAATAATAGAGTCCTTTAGGGATGATGAATGCCATCTTCTCTTCGTTTGAGGCATACATTGCAATTTGGTGAAACCTCTGTATGTATCCAAAAAACTCACCCTCTCATGCCCTTAAATGGCATCTAATAGTTGATCAATCTTGGGCAGTGGAAAACTATCCTTGGGGCAAGCCTTGTTCAGGCTTGTGAAGTCCACGCAAACTCTCAACTTCCCATTCTTCTTCTTCACCAGTACTGTATTAGACAACCAGGTGGGATAATTTACCTCTCTGATGGCATGTGCCTCTAGTAGCTTGTCTACTTCTTCCTCGACTACATGCACATGTATCAATGTCGTCCTTTTTACGTGCTGAATGACAGGTTTTGCTGATCTGACCACGTTAAGCTTGCAACAGGTGGCCTCGGGGCTAATCCCCAGCATCTCATAAGGTATCCAAGCAAACACCTCTATGTTCTCTCTCAAGAAAGCCTCCAGATCTCTTTCTTCTTCCTCGGCTAAACTAGAGCCAAGAAGGAAGAATCGTTCATCATCTTCTTCCTACACCAGAACCTTTTTCAATGGTTCTTCACTCTTCTCGGCAAGTTCTTTTCCGAAATCATCCAAGACCTCATGGTCTTCGCTTTCAATGTCAGCGCTCTCTGCTTCCCTTACAGTACAAGTGTACTTCATTGCCGCCATGGAGTAATTTTTTGTCTGTACTTGGTCCCCCTTACTTCCTTTATCCCCTAATCAGTTGGGAATCGCAACAATTGGTGCAACATTGAGGGAACAACCCTCATCACATGCAACCAAGGTCGTCCCAAAATGATATTGTACGAGGAAGAAGTATCTATCATAGTAAACTCCGTTATTACCTTCTTGCTCCCTGTACACACCTCTAGATTCGTGGTTCCTAGAGGCCATATCGGCGTTCCATTGAATTCGACCATAGGGCTGTCAGATTGCTCTAAATCATCTGTTAGGAATTGCAACAATTGGTAAAACGTTGAGGGAACAACCCTCATTACATGCAACCAAGGTCGTTCCAAAATGATATTGTACGAGGAAGAAGTATCTATCATAGTAAACTCCGTTATTACCTTCTTGCTCCCTGTACACACCTCTAGATTCGTGGTTCCTAGAGGCCATGTCGGTGTTCCATTGAATTCGACCATAGGGCTGTCAAATTGCTCTAAATCATCTGGGTGGAGGCCGAGCTCCTTGTGATATCTGACATAAATGATGTCACAAGAGCTGCCTTGGTCAATCAGTATATGCCCCACCTGCTAATCTCCAATCTTCAAAGTTACCCCCAGGGCATTGTTGTGCGGATGCTGCACTATATCCAAGTCGACCTCCGTAAAAGAAATCATCGGTCCTTGGTATTCATATGTTCTGGGTTTCTTTTGCTGGGCCTAATATACATGTTACAAGTGCCTTACTCTCTAGGTCTCTCCTCGAACTTCATTTTCATTAACCTTCAAGGGAATCATGTTTATTACCCGAGATCCCTCTGCTTGCTGCGGTGGTGGTAGTGGTGGAAGTGGTGCTGCTAGTGCCTAAGGTAGCCTTGCATGTCCTTCCCTTGTCTTCGCTTCATCCACTAGGTCTCTTAGATGACCCTATCTGACTAGATCCTCCAAGTGTGACTTCAGAGCCTAGCATCCTTGAGTCAGGTGCCCATTCTCATTATGGTAGGCACAATGCTTCCCTGTGTTGTTGCCCATGAGCTTGCTAGGGATCTTCTTCGATGCTCTATAGTACAGCTGATTCCTGACCTTCTTCAAGACTTTATAGATCAGGATCTAGAACACCGTACTGACTGCCTACATAGCCCTTACTCCTATTTCCTACCTGTCAGCGCTGACATTCCCCCAGCCATGCTTCGGCAAGCCATTTATCCTTTCTTGTTTTGGAGTCCTTGCATCTTGTGTGTCTTCCTCTACTCTGGCATACTTCTCAATCTGTGCCATGAGCTCTTCCATGCTCTTTGGCAAGGTTTTTGCAATTGATTTCTGAAGTGAGCATTTATCATCTAGACACGACCACCAGCTCCTGGTTACAAGTTGGAATTCTATTGTATACCTCATAGTTTCTCTTGGCGTAAGCCCTGAGGCCTTCGCTATCGCTAATCTTTAAAGCCAATAGGGAATGACCCTCAGTGACTGCGACCTATTCGTAACAAACCTTGCCACAAACATCTTGGCTAGGCCTTCCCAACTCTTCACAGTTTCTTTCGGCAACTTATGGAACCAATCCGATGTTATCTCCCTAAATGATGAGGGGAATACTTTGCATAGCAGCTACTCACTTCTGCTCCACAAAGCTATTGAATTTAAATACAAACCAACATGAAAGTTTGGATCAAACTGACCGTCATAGATTTGAAACCTCAGCATGTTGAATATCTTTGGGGCCTCAAACGTATCTAACTCCATCGAGAATGGTGTGCTCGGCATGACGGTGGATGTGATCTCGGTGTTGAGTCTTTTTCTCTACAGGTAGTCTCTCAAATCCTTCTTCATCTTACAGAGAGCTCGACTATCAGTAGATTTCAGCTTCTTTGGCGTGCTACTCCCGGTGTAATTATGCGTCCTCTGGGACTTCTCTTCGTCCATTGCATCAAAATAGAGTCTCTTACCTTGGATTTGCGGAGATTCTTTGACATAGGTCCCCTTGGTTCGTGGTGTCCTCTGTGACTCACCTCGTATTGACTCTGTTCGCTCAATATCCCATGACAGCCGATGTGAGTGCTCATGTCCCTTGCCATGATGTGGGACCACTGGGACTGTCTTCTGTCCTCCTTTCTGAGCATCAATTTTGACTGCTGGTGCCTGTGTATCCTGCAACGGTAATGGTGGTTTGCATGACATTGTTTTGCACATAAAGTTGACCACTGTTTGTAAGTCTACCAACTTGTTTGCCATTCTTTTCATCTCCCCATCCCTTCTCAAGCATCTATCCTTCTATACATAGAGGTCGCTTTCATTGTAATATTCATCTCGGCGTCCTTTCGTCGGGACGTTACACTCCTTGCCGGCGTTATTTTCCCCAGGATTTGGTTCCTGTACTCCTTCATTATGATTTTCTCCTCTGGGATTAGGATCCATATGCTCCTCCCCCTCACTATGGAAGTCGTCCCCAATATTTTCTTCTTGCCCGTTGTTGGCTATCTATTCTCCTTAAGTTCTCATAGGCGATGCCAAATTGTGGGTGCTGAATTCCGACCCCACAACCAAAAAGAGAACTCAGCTAGAGAGCCCCGGCAGAATAGAATGAACCAACTACCTACCAACAAGGAGATGAGAATTCTAAGGTGATTCGTCCACTTGGGGGCACTCTGACAATCAAGTCAGTAAAATTTATCTCTCACAGATATCAAAATAATACTTAAACTCCCAAGGAAAAAACTTACCTTAAACTCACGAGGGTGCCTCTCTTTTATAACCAGCAGTGACTTGATCACCTAAAAGTCTTACTTCATTGGACTCAGGCTCAATGCTCATCATGGACTCTTGGCTAGATAGAGATAACCTCTTCATGAGCCTTATCCTTATCCAGACTATAATCTTCCCCTGTTCTAAGACTCTTGTCATTTATTCGGATATCTCGAGATTCCAGCATTACTGCAGAACATCTCAGCAACGCCATGATCACTTCGGCAACATGACTTATCCACATGGCACCATAGCCGACATCTCGGGATATCTTGGCCACGTGGCGTCATTCTCAAAATCCTTCCCTACATAACTTTTATAGAATTTCTATGTGGCACGAAGTGTGCATTAGCGGAAAATGAGAGCAAGTTTTTTTCCTTACCATCATTTCATAATAAATTGACACTAAATCAGAAACACAATAAGTTGATTGTTATAATTTCATGTATAATGACCAAAATGCAATTTGATGTAAAGTATAGAGAAGCAGATTATAATTTATCCAAATTTGTACTATATAATTTGAATTAACAATATCACCTACTACTAAGTAATAAAAATATTGTTGTGACGATTTTTTTAAACTGTCTCTAAAATTTATAATTAGTAACATTTGTTATGAAAATTTTTTAAAATTGTCGCTAAAAATTAACAATTAGTAACTTTTTTTAATAGTGTTTAATAAAAAAGTATTATTAATTATCATAATATTTATTAAATTATAAGTACATTTATTAAGACCTACACATACATCCTCCTAAAATTTAGATGGAGGGAAATTAAAAAATAGGTTATAATTTTGTGTGCACAAAAATGAGCTTGCCTCCATTTTAGGCACCTGATTTTTTCTTCCCTTATTTTTTAAACTTACTTGAACTTGAACTTGAAATCCACTCCATGGTAGCTCCCATATTATTATACCATTAAACCCAAAACATGAGATTAATGAGAAAACATGACTCAAATAGAGTGCTGTCATTCGATGTAGCATCTAAATTGCAAGAATGCTAGAAAATCTTGTCACATAGGTGCGAAATTTATATGGGTCTCATATGATGTAGATCCTGTACTCATATAAGTATTTGGTAATTCATTTTATGGAAAAAATAAAATAAAATAAAAATTAGGGAGGCATTTCAGAGTTGTTGGATGGTTGTGGGATCATTGTAGAGCCCGCATTGATAATTAGAACGGTTCAATATGTGGTGTTCGTTAAGTGTTTTATTTTTATAAAAAATTATGTTAATCAGATAATAATTATCATTTGATTAGATTATATTTGTGTCAACGGTAAATATAATTTTAAAAATAAATTATTGACATAAATGTCTTCTAATCAAGTGACTATCAATATCCGATCAATGTAATTTTTTAGAAGAATAAAATAATCGACAAGCTCTACATATTTAACGGTTCAGATTATCGATGCAGCTTCCATGATGGCCCCACAAAGACCGACAACACCCTCCAATAGAAAACCCAAGTCCAAAAATTATACACAAAAAATCATTTAAAACAATGTGATAATAATATTTATATAACTACTCCCTCCGTTTGATAGTCTCTTTTAAAAATTTTAAACTTTTGAAAGAAACATAATCATTATATTTTGAATTTAAATTTTAAAAGATTAATTCCAAAAATACCATTCTATTCTTATTTTTAAATATTTTATAATTACTTTACCAGGGTTAATTCTGAATACTTCTAAATTTAAAATTTTGATTTTTTAAAGTGGACATGTATTTTGGAATAACAAAAAAATGAAATAATAGCCAACAAAATGAGATGACAGGAGTATAATTTATAGTTGTAGACTTTTCGATTTAAAAAATTAGTACACAAATGGGAAAATTACATTTCATAGATTTTTTTTTTTAATTATCATAAATTCATGAAAAAAAATTATAATTTTTTTAATATTTGTAAAATTTATCACTAATTTAAAAATATTTTGTTAAATATATACTAAAATAAAATTATCCCAATAAAAATCTTGTTGGTATAAAATTACTCGTACGATATGTAAAAATTATCCTTGGACCACACATTTTTAAAAAGTAAGAAATCTACCTCTGAAAAACGAAGGTGAGGTAAATAAAGTTAGAAAAATGCTATGCATATTAACATATTTACTAATAATCTTACTGACACACTTATAAGTTGACGTGGGTTCAAGTTGATGTGGGTCTCGAACCCACGTCAACTTATGAATGTGTTAGTAAAATTGTTAGTAAATGTATTAGTATCCCTAATATTATTGATCAAGTAAAGTAAAACAACAAACTATAAATTTTTTTTTATAATAAATAAATTTAAGAACACAAAATTAATTATAAAATTAAATACAAAATGCATATGGATAATAAGGCTTTTAAAAGTGAAATTCATATATTAATAATTATGTAAAAAATTGTGCATATATATCCTATATTTAATTTGTGTATTGGCAATATTTTCTTGTTCAATGAATGAAGGCAAGATATAAGGAGCGAGGACCACGAGGGCGGCTCTTGGCTTCATGGTCATTGGTTATCCTAGCTAAAATTTGTAAGCTATGTGAAGAATTATAGCATGAGGAACACACCACATTTTTTTTTTTTTTTATGGATTTAATTTTTCTCATGTTTGCATTTTAATACAAAAAAATTTGAGGAGATTGGAGCTTACCACAAATTATGTTTTGATGATTTAAATCATTTATTTTGTAAGACTCTCAATGTATATCATTCATAAAAAATTAGATCAATCTAATAATAATATTTTCAAGTTTTTGTATTTGACTCTAAAAAAAATGAAAAGTTTATTTTAAAAATATATTTGCTATCTATTTTTTCAAAGAGAATTGTGGTAAAATAAAAAACTTACAACAATTATTAGATCAAACTAGTTTTTTTCATGGATGATACATATTGAGTCTTATAAAATGAACAATATGAATTATTGAAACGGGACCTGTAGTAGGCCTCAAGGGTCCCTCAAGTTGTTTCATATTGAGATGTGAATATGAGAAAAACTTAACCTTTCTGTTCATGTAACAAAAATGTTTTATGAATTTTTGTCACCGATTCATATTATCACTTAGAGCTTGTTTGAAGATTAACTATTTTATTGATTTTATTGATTTTTTACAAAAAAAATATACACAAAAATAGAACGAATAATTTGACAACTTGTAATGACTTTTAGCTAAAATTTGCTTCCCAAATAATACCTAAGTAGGACACATGTGATTGGTTATGTTTTTAAAATAATAATCTAAGAAAAACACATACTCGATGATATATAACACTCGGACCCACAAACATATGTAACAAGCGTGTCTAATGTATAATGTTTGAAACTCATATGTACCCGAAAGTTTAAGACAGTAAATGAAAAGCAAATCTAATATAAGCTTGATATGGGCATCTGGAAACCTTCTTTTAGCCCTAATAGCAAATATTCAAAAGTGTGGAATGGAATTGTTGCAATTATAGAGCAGAGACCTAGATTGTATAATTTGTATTTGAATAACTTTCAAGTTAGTGTTGGGGATGGCAGTAGCATTAGTTGTCGGAATGACAGTGTCACGACCCAAACCTGCCCCTATAGGTTTTGTGTCGTAACCGGATAGTAATTTGTGATTAATAAAGGCTTGCTTAACAATAATACAGTAAAAAAGGCTAGCAGAAGCCAATAAGTCATATAATATATCGCCCAATGAGCTGTGAGAACTTACATGAACAAACAAACTTAGTACAATATATACACACATTCACTTACGTCCATGTCACACTTATACACAAGTATAAAAACATAAGTTAGGCAAATAAATCCCATTACCAAACACAATATTAACAAAAGTCATTAAACATTCATATTGCTTGAACACAGCCTCAAAAGGGTGAATTCTGAACCACCCAAAAAGCCTTGACACGTAACGGTTCAAAACCTTGCGGTGAGGCGCGGTAGTTGGCTTGACCAAATGGGGTTTAGGTCAATGCCTCTAAGTTCGGTCTAGTGCCTGATCACCTACATACACATATAAACAAACAGTGAGTTAAAGCCCAATGAATAATCTTAATGTAAAGAGGTTAACTGAATGAGATTCATAGCTCATAACAATATAAGGTTCTTGGCATAATTCAAGCATCCTTCGAAAACGAGTAATGGCAACTATGGATCATTAAACCTTTCTTAGCTTACCCAATAATTATCAAACCTTGACGGGACACCACACAAAACGGTCACGGTAGAACAAATTAGTTATTAGATATATGTATATTTAAAGTACATACAGCTCATCAAACCTTCAACAAACCTTTTATAGTTTTACACATAGCGTGGTGTATTTCCAAAAGCATTATTAAACCTTTGACAAAATGTCACACAGAACATTCATAATGAAACGAAGCATTCAAAACGCCCTCAATGGACAGCCACATACAAAACATCCATACATGACGACCTGATACAGAATGTCCTTATTGGATGACTTATGCAAAGCGTCCACTTGGGACGACTTGGTATAAAATGTTGATTTGGACGAGCTCACATTGTGACGACCCTATCACGTATTGTTACGACCCAAACCCGCCCCTATAGGTTTAGCATCATAATCGGCTAGTAATCCTGGGATTACGAAAGGCCTCTGACCTGAATATTATAATAATAGAGGGGTTGTGGAAGCGAACATACAAAATATAATGTCCATTGAGTTGTACAGACATACATGGGACATAAATTTTAAACTTAAATATCTATCCATCACGTATAAGTCTTGTAACATCTTACAAATAGTATCATAAGGGACTTAATCCAGCGTACAGATAGACAAAAACAAAATAACAAAACATTCATAACATGATTCACAAAACTTGACTTCTTAGACGAGAACCTCCCCGGGTGGCACGGTGGTTGGCTGACCAAAAAATTCTCCAGGCTGCTGCTTAGGCCCGGTCATGCACCTGCTTACTTGTATATATAATATAAATAGTGAGCGGAAGCCTAGTGAATAATAACAGAGTAAAGGGTTTAACGAATGATGTCCCATAACAGATTCAGAAAGTAGAAACAGATTCATATTCTTATTCAGAGTTCAGAACTATGTACTTATTCAATTCACAGAAGATCATACGTGGTACACCCATTAGCGCTAACAGATCATATACAGAGCATTAAAGGTCGTACTTGACCAGTTCCATAAAAGAACTTTTGGTACCAAGAACTTGTAACATGCTTATGCCATGGTATTGTTACCTCTGGGCGAGGGCCATGAGACCACGATATTGTTACCCCTGAGCAAGGGCCTTGTGCTCATAGACCACGGTATTGTTACCCCCGAGCTAGGGCCTTGTGCTAAGGATGCCACGAGTACTTGTCAGAAATTGGACAATCATTTATCGTACAGAATATAACATTTCATAAAACAGATCTTATTTCATCATACAGAAAATAAATAAAGTTAAACATAGCTTTACTAAGTTATTACTCGCAAATGGCTCCAAAGTAACAGACAGAGCAGACAAATCAGATAACTTGCGGCGCGTGACCTACACAGATACAGAACGAATACGTATTGAATTACAAACCCGAAATCATTAACTTAGTTCTTTCTTATCTTGATGTGTTTCTACTTCTTATCCTCATTATTATGTTTTAACTATGGCCTAAGAATTTTGAGGATGCAATGAAGATGCCAAAATGCACTTTGAAACACTTAAAAAAAATTTGCTGAAAACAAGGCCTTCGCTCGAACGCAACTTCCCTCGCTCAAGCGGAGGCTCAAAGATGCGAGTGGTCGCTCGAGTGCAACTTCGGTTGCTAGAGCGGTCTGTAAACTTTGCAAAAGTATTGGTTGCTTGATTTTTCCGCTCGACGATCGATCGAGCGTGAGACTGAGGTCCTCGCTCGAGCGCAACTCTTGTCGCTTGAGCGGTTTGCAAAAATGGTAAACTTCTAGGAGCATTCATTTTACGCTCGAGCGTACTTTTTGTCACTCGAGCTGGAGTGCCAAAGAAAGAGTGGTCGCTCGAGCGCAAGTTTTGTCGCTCAAGCGGAGAGCAGAATTCTTGAATTTTCAGATTGTACTCCCATGATCAAAATTAGAATTCAAAGCCTTCAAACACAACTTTTGAGCCCCAAAACTTGAGAAAACATGACTAAACTTGTAAAACATCAAGGATTAAGAATCATTTCACAAAATCAAGGCTCAAGAGTAAGTCGATTTTTCAAAATCAAGCTTAGAATATTGAAAACATTACATGCATGTAAATTCCTTGAACTTAACCTTTCAAATCATGCTCAAGGAAGATAAAGTAATGGAAAACATGATGAATTCTTAGAACAAAGCCAAATTGAGGACATCCAAGAGGAAATTCTTGGAATTTAACTTTAAAATTATGAGAATTATGCATGCATGCCTGATACACTCCCATAGTCATCTGTCCAAGCTCAATTCTTGTCTTAATATAGAATTTCTTTTGAACTCATGTGTTAGCTAACTTAATTACATCATCAAAAGCTTGAATTCTCACCTAAACTTCCCAATTGAGCTTTAAGTTGTCCAATTCTTGAGTGATCAGCCTAATTCTCCTTAGTTCCTCTCAATTCTCTAGCAAGTCACTTTGGTTGAACTCAATTCTTCCTCTCTCTCTCTCTCTCCCCCTCTCTCTCTCTCACGTTTAGTCTTCAAAGATGAGGGATTGAGAGTGTAAAGCGTATAAAAGGTGTTGGGAGTGGCCTTATATAGGCTTATTAATGAGTCTTAACTAAACTTGGCTTAAGCTAATCAAATGGCCATTATTTATTCAAATTATTTCATTTCGAATCGAATTTCAATTGGACCTACCATAAATTCCTAAAAATTCCAAGTAACACATAAATCAAGTTAATTCCACGTTCTATGCCCGATAAGGCCTTCAATTCTCAGAACAAAACAAAAACACAAACAGATATTTCTACGATAGACATATAGATACACAAACACTGCAACACATGCAAGTAATTCAAAATTCCATCTTAATTATTGATTAGGTACTCTTAATCATGGTTTAAAAGTTAATCATAGGTCGGGGTTATTACACATATAATAATTAACATTTAATTAATTAAGGAGATTTGAACTTTAATTGCCCATGATTTGGATTTAATTTGGAATTTATGAAAATTGTGGAGACTGATTCGTATAGGATCCTATTGAGGATTTTTTTTGGAATTAGAAATTGAAAGCCTAAATGGCTCAAGAGGGTATAATTAGTGAATTGAATTATTTTAATTTAGAGTATCGAGCCATATGGGAGTTTAAATTAAATATTCGATTCAGTTTTGTAAATGGAGATTTGACTAATTGGATCCGAATTGGAGTTAAATAAGTTGTACGAATTGAGAATTAAGAATATTATAAATTAAATTTACTTATGAGGGTCCAATTTGAATATGTAAATTACTGAGAGGGATTTTGAATTTGATCTGAAATTGAATGCTTTAGTTATTTGGGAAACCAAGATTGATGATGGAAATGAGTTTAATTTAATATTTGGAGCCTTTTGAGGATTTGATAAAAAATCTGATTCAGATTGATAAATTTAATTCTGATTGATTGGGCTTTAATGGTGGTCAAATTAGTTTAATTAAATTATGTGGAACTTGTGATTAGTTATGATTAATTAAATTATGCACTAATCAAGATTTATTAAAAATTAAGTAGTGTTTAATTAAACTAATATGTGATTAGTATACTAAATTAGTACTACTCAATTAATTAATACTTTAAAGAACTTTGAGAGAATTCTAGAACATTGGAGCCTTTTAGCTATATATATATATGAATATAGAGTGGGTGTTCAATCTATTACTTTGGCTGGAGCACAAGCCGAGAAAGAGAGAGAGAGAGTAGGATCGAGAGAGAGTGAAAGAGTTCAAGTCAGCACATTGCTAGAAATGGAGAAGAGATCATGGAAAAAGCTATGGATTAAAGAAAGAAATGAAGGAAAGAAAAGAGGAAGAGGAGGAGAATCAACCAAATATACTGAAATTAAAGTTTAAGGTATGGAATTTATGTTTGATTTTGCAGATTCCTTGTGTTACACTTGAAATTAAAGATGAGTTTGGGTTCAATTTCATATAAATTGGAAGAAATTAGAAAACAAAGATGAAGGGATTAAGTTAGGTTCATGATTATGAAAATTAATTATTTTGGGTTTGATGTTGTGATCTTGCATGAAAATAAGCCTCATTGTTACATGCATGAGAAAATTAATACTCTAATTACAGCATGCATCATGAATTTTGAAGTATTTAAGATAATGAATTTCATGTTTTAAAGAAGGAAGAAATTTTATAAAAATCAAGTTTATGGAAATTTTGGATTAATCCTAAAGTTAAACAAGGTTTTGATTTTATTATGAATGATAAGAATTGGTTTAATTTTAATTTTGAATCCATGCATGTAATTCAATTTAAAAGTTTTATTCAAATTAAACATATTTTGAAACATCTGTAATTAAGTTTTGGATTAAAAAGTATGAGTTTATAAAGAATGAGCTTTAATTTATATTAAAGGAGTTTTGATGTCAATGGTTTAAAATTGATCAAATTTTCATAATTATTTAAGAGTTCGTATATTTCTAGATAAGCCATGTTTAAACCTAAGTTTTGGAATTATATTTTGAAAGCATAATTCATATTTTCGAACTTATGAGTTCGAAGTTAGGTTTGATATGGATGAAATGAATTACATTCAAATTTGGACTAATTAAGAAGTTTTTTGCATTGAGATTTGGAAATTAGTCATGTGTTCGTTTTTATTAATGACATTACATGTTTAAATTGAGTCATGCATGAATCTAAATTTGAAATGAAATTTGAAAGCTAAATCTTCAATTTTGGAACTCAAAAAATTCACAGATCGCTCGAGTGAACATTACAAGTTTCCAGCATTTTTACAGACAGTACAGTTCGCTCGAGCGACCAAGTGGTGGCTTGAGTGGCCAGGCTATTTTTTTGCATGTTTTGAAAAATCGCACTTTGTTTATATTTTCATCTCATCTCCCCCCAAAGTGTTCTAGACATGATTTATTACTCAATAAAGATTAATAAGGCAACAATCAACATAATTTAGTTGGTTAAGGAATAAGTCATTAATTTAATAATAATTGATTAAGATGCCAAATAAGAAATCGGTCTATTGAAAAAGGACTTAGTAATAAAATAATATGTGAAATGAGAACCTGATTCATTCGAATAAAGAGATAATATGCATGGTAGAACCTCGGATTACTTTGACAGAAAAAAGACAAGAGAAGTCAAGTTTGATCAAGAAGTTATATTGTATTTCAATGTGTACACGCTATGTATTTGTGAAAGTCACGCGCTACCGTCTATTTGATTCGTCTGTTCTGCTTCTGGAGCTATCTTTGAGAAATAACTTAGTAAAGCTATGTTCAACTTTATTTATTTTCTGTATGTTGAAATTAGATATGTTTTCTGAAATGTTATGTTCTGTACAATGAATGATTATCCAATTTTTGACAAGTATTTGTGGCATCCTCAGCATATCTATTAGCTGTTACTCGGTATCGGAGGTTCCATCATGGAACTTAGTATATCTGTTATCTGTTACCCGTACTGGAGGCTCCTTCATGGAGCTTAGCATATCTGTTATCTGTTACCCAGATCCAGAGGTTCCTTTATGGAACTGGGTACTCATAACCACCATTTGTTTTGTATCTTTTATGTATCTGTTCTGTTAGCGCTAATGGATGTACTATGTATAATTAAACATGAACTCTGATTTTTATATATGATTTGAACAAGAATATGAATATGGATCTGCTTCTGTTTCTGAAATAAAAATGAATCTATTTTCCGAATCTGATATGAGACATCATTCATTTAAACCCCTTTACTTTGTTATTATTCACTGGGCTCCAACTCACTATATTATTTATGTATATAGGTGATCAGGCGTGTGACCAGGTGTAGACCGCCCGAACATCCTCCGCGCGCGAGGGCACAGATTGGGTTCATAGCTACTACAGTTCGGACTCCTGTCACGGTTTTGAATCTAATCTCGCAAAGTGCAATGTGAGGCTGATAAATCACCAAAGAGTCCAAATCTGGCAATTGGTTTTGAAAAATCAATTTTAATCAAAAAGCGCCAAACATGGACTGCTTTGCCAAATTTTAGAGTCGCCACCTAAATATTTTGTTTTTGGAAAATTTAGGAAACCCTGACTCATGCCTGAGGCCACGTGTCCGTCATCACCAAAGTTGCTTTGGCTCGGGAACTTGGGTACAAGAGAGGAAGGACTTGAAATGAGCACCCCCGCTCACCCGTTCAAAGATTGGCCTCCACTAACATGGTATGTTATTTTATAAACCTCATGTGTTCTTATCCAGTTATTATTTATCTTTACTACGTGATGCGTACAACATACAAGTATAGACTAAATCACTCAATTTGAAACGAAATATTTCATGTTTGTTTTTCGAAAATGATTTGAAGTTGCTACCCTCAAGTAGGCTAAAATGCGGATTTGCCACCCTCAAGTGGGCTTAAAAACAACATGATTTTGCCACTCCAAGTGGGCTTAAAATGCACATTTTGATGAATTGTTCCAATTCAAGCAAAGAAGCCTTCATACACAGGCATTCATGCAGTTAATCACTTAAGCACATAGCCTCATGGCAAGCATGCTATCATGGCAGTCACTTACACACATGCAAGAATGCTAAAGCATAAACACTTACAGTGTACTCCGAGCCAAAAAAGAAAACTAGTTAGAAATCAATGCATGATCCTAGCTATGTTAAGATGCCTAATGCAACACATGCAAAATGCAACTAAATGGGCTCGGCTATCTAAGATGGCATATGAATGCGACATTTGATACATGCTTTGAAACACATATTCAAATAAGTATTGAAATACAATGCAGTTTGAATGATGCGCTGAGCCCGGTGCATGCAAGACAAATGAATGATGCATGCATGCAAAGCATAAGGTATGCTAACTGAAACATGCCCTAATCTAACCGTTGAAAGCGAGTAAATAAAAGGGAGAAAGACGTGGGGTTGGAAGACATTCATACACACACACACACTGATTACAACATTTGCCCTCTCGACGGAGGGTCCGAATAAAATGAAAGCTAACTAGCTACGCTAATTAAGCTAACTATTACAAACCAACTAATTAACTAACTATTCTAGCTAATTAATTATTACAAACTGAATTGAATAACTAGCTAATCTAAGCTAATTAGAATATTACAAAGCACTAAGCTAAATTAATTATAGCACAGGTAATTAACTATAACTAGCTAACAAAAGTGATAAATGGCCTTGCGGGCGAGGGAGATATGCATGCTCGGTTGCGTCCTCCCGGAAATCCACCGCCTTGCCTCAAGACGCCTCTGTTTGCACTCTTTTGAATTTTTGAAAATTACACCGATTTCCATACTGCTTCTTTCTGATCTCAAGAACACCTTAAGGGCTGAAACTCTTCCTGTTGCTGCAACAGAGCACAGACAGAGGCCAGACAGTGTATTTGCAAGGAAATGTATGCACTTCCACACTCCTTATCATATCTCAAGCTCAAAGGAGTATGGCACTTGACTCTCGAGCCAACAACGAAGCATTTTCAATGCATGGTGGCCGAAGGATCAAGCTTGCGCAAAACTCAATGAATGCACACATAAGACTCGAAAGGCCTCCACCCTATCATGCACAATCAAGGGTGTCGGCGACCGCAAAATGTGACACGTTTCATCACTATGAGTATGAAACGTCCCACATTTCTCGTGTTTGGATTAACGTTCGACCTAAACGCATGCAATACAAACAACATGCTTATCTTGGCCATGTTTTACTTGATTCATTTTGTTTACACATTTTAGATTACTAATTAATCCCTTAATCAGTTAAGTCCAAAAGTGAAAGTCCTCTAGCTTTGGAAGAGTGAATTAGGGGGATGCAATGGCATATATTTCAGCATTGAAATGACATGCTAAAGACACTAAATCATGCAAGACATGCATGCAAGACATGTTAAAGGCCAAAAACACTAAGGCTAGTGAAGAGTATCACACAAGAGGCACGCAATATCAAGCACAAATGATCAAACCAGCTATGGACAGACCTAAAACATGCCAAAATAGAGGCCGAAACATGCTAAAATGATAGCCCAAAAGCTTAGACAAACAAGCATGCAAGTTGGCTCACAAGCGAAGCATAAGGCCCAAACCTCAAACACAACAAAAGGGCGATAAATGTAAGAATATGACAGAGGTATATGGTCTGAAATAACTTGCCAAATGATGCTATGCCGTGCAAAAAGCTCAAATATGACATGCTAGAGGTCTCAAAGTGCAAGGCTAGCAAAGCCAAATACACTATAGCTATGCAAAGCCAAGCATGCATGACCAAGACCACTCAAATCAGACCTATAGCATGCTAAAACAAAGAAAAAAATGTGCTAGAGTAGAGCATACACATGCTAGATTAATAGGCTGAAACACCGAATACACTAGGCTAGTGAACAAAATTGCACTACAAGTGCAAGGAGCATGCAAGAGGCAACCAAACCAACCCAAAATAGAGTTATGACATGGCAAATAATGGCTAAAAACATGCCTGAACTAAGCAAATTCAAGGCACAAAGACATGCTACTTTGTAAGGCTACAAGTAGGATTATACTACAAGTACAAGAAGCATGCAAGAGGTGACCAAAAAATCCACAAATAGAGTTATGGAAGGTCTAAAAAGTCACAAAAATGAGCCTAAACAAAGCCACTAAGAAGTAGAAACACATGCTCTTTTGATGGGCCATCAACACATGGAAACAAGAGAAGCGGAGGGGGGACCACCCCCACCCATTTGGGACCTTCAAACCACTTTTCCACCACTAAAATTCCTTTGAGTTTCAGTGGTGAGAAGGCCAAAAAGAGATAATCCCAAAGGCCTTAAGAGATGGCACAAAGCAAAGCAAAACAAGCCACCAAAGGGGGTAAACCACCCCTAACTCAAACAAATCCTTAAACAACCTTTTTAAACACTTTAAAAAAAAGGTTTTTGTAGTTGAAAGAAGGGCCTAAAATAGCATGCAAAGGTGGCTAAATAAGCAATGAAAATAAAGCTTTAAAGAGGCTATTACTCACCCTTGAAGCACAACTTCAAAAATAGCAACTTCTGAGGCAAAACCACTCAAATAAGGTTCCCAAGTACCTCAGCAACAAGATAAAGGTGTTTGAGTAGGTGTTTGCGTGCAAAAGTATGAAGAAACAACACTTTAAGGCACAAATATAGAGAGAGATGGAGAGCTTTTGCTCTTAAAATTCTGAACCCTTGAGAAGGGGGAGACACCTCCCCTTATATAGAATATGCAAGCCAAAGCTTTCTTGAATCCCTCCCTAGGGAGGATGCATTCTGTGCCTAACAGCTGGCACAGCTGGCACCAAAAATATCTGCAGAAAGTGAAAAATGGCCGCCGACCACCCCACCTAGTCGATCGACCACCTCAGGTGGTCGACAGGGGAAACATCTGGTCGACAGGGCAAAAAGGGGGTCTCCCAAGAGAGGAGAAGGTGGTGGCATGTTGCCGACCACTTGAGGTGGTCGACCGACCACCCACTCTAGCTAACCGACCACCAAAAGTGGCTGGCAGGGAAGACAAGTGGTCTACAGGGAAGAAAAGTGGTCTACACCACTGTTTCTCCCTCCACGCAAAGAGGGGGGGGGGGGACCAAGAGTTAGCTTAAAACAAGCACAAAACCAAGAGAGTTGAAAGACTTAGAGGCAAGGCGCGCAGTCGAAAACCTCAGGGACTCCAAACAAGCGCGAACATGCGCAATCATCGAGCGCTCAATCGATGACGTCCATGTCTTTAGGACGGTCAAAAATGGGGTGTCTACACCCAGCCTAGATCTTTTGCCTGGACTCTGTCTTGTCAGCCAACCTATGCGCCTTCCATGGAGGTTTTGGATATGTCAAGTGGTCATGGCTATGTGATTACAGTTTAAGTTTTTGTTTATTGTGTAACTAAGATTTAGTCCCTTTTTGTCTTATCCGTAAAATTGTGATGACATAAGGTGATGTATGATATATGTATATAAAGTTTAAAATTTTTTTGTCCCATATTTGTCTGCAGAGCTCAATGGGCGTTGTATATTTGTTATCTACTTCTGCTAGCCTCTAATATTATGTTTTCTGTCTATGAGGCATTCGGTAATCTACAGATTACTGGCCGCTTACGACGTTAAACCTAAAGGGGCGGGTTCGGGTCATGACAGAGTGGTATCAAAGCACGAGTTAATATCTTACACACGTGTCCATTGAGCATTAGAATGTCTAAAATGGATTTAAGTTTCATGCATATAGTAAGTAAGAAGTTGTGCATTCAGAAATCTATATATATGGTATTGAAACTAAGTAAGAGCTACTATGAAATTTTGATAATTATAAGGAAACTTAAATGTGTTTAATTAGTTTAGCAATAAGGCTAAAAGCTAAGAATTGTTGTGAAATTTCTAATGTTATAAGGATCTCGAAATTTTTTGATTAAAGCATTGGTGAGTACAAGTACGTTGATTTGTGGAAACATGGTGTAAAATGGAATTACAATTTGTAATGGAAGTCCAGAAAGCTATATGGGTTATATGACAAATTAGACCATGAGAATATTTGGGAAATTGATGAATTTAATGATCAATGAAGTAAGTGGAACTATGGCAATTGAGGATGAGAAAGCTATTTGATATGTAATATGGTATATTTTGGCGGGGAACCAATTATGTGAAATGCTAAACTATAGAGTTTCATGCCTTTGTTGAATAACCTTGAAAGTCTGATTGGAATCACGTTTGGCAAGCGTAGTTTCGAATCGAAAATTCTCGGTAAGTTTCATAAGAATTAATAGGTCACCCTACCAATGTCCTTATATGCCTGTATGTGTGTGTCTACTTGTGTATGGTATGTGCTTTGTGTTATAATCTAAGTCAGTTGATATTAACCCAAGTGTTATTAACCATCTTCTCGTGTTTAACCCTTTATTTTCCCTCATTATAGGGAAGATTGTTAAAAGTTTGAATGAAGTGGGGGTTGGGTCCTTATCAGAACAATTAAACAAAGTAAAAGAAATGCTAGAAAACATAGCGAAAGTTGTTCAAAGCTACAATACTTGGCAAGATCAAAAGAAAAAGTTAGGCATGGAAGCAAAAAGTAAACAAAAGAAGAAGACTAAGAATTTGGTGGAAGGAGAGACGAGTAATTCTAAGCGAGGTTGTAAAGGTAGTAAGTTTGTCCCAGTATGCTCAATATGTCACAAGCGTCATCGGAGATTGTGTCATTGAATTACCAGAGCATGTTTCAAGTGTGGGAAGATGGGACATCAGATAAAAGATTGTTCCCAAGTCTAGGGAGAACTCAACTGATTTACTTGGTTAAAGGTTAGTACTTAACTACAAATCAGGAGATTAGTAGGAATATTTTAAATACTAGTATAGAAATCTGAAGTTAAAATGGTATATATGTGTGACTTTATTTGAATCGGTCCTAATCAATATTTGATGAAGTGAGAGCCTATTTACTGGACTATTAGAAACTCAACCTGAGATTGCTAAAGATTAATAGGATATCGCCAAGGCTTAAGCTAAATAAAAAGACTAAGCGATTTAAGCTAATGAAAATTTTCCTACTTAGTGTCCGATTAAGTATGACTTTACTGAAATTGTATCGTACTGTAACCATTTGAAAACATTGAAAGTGACAATTTTATGACATACTAAATTACGAATCTGAAAGAATTTTTTCCCCTCAAAAAAAAAAAAAAAAAAGGGAGAAGACATAGTAATATTCATACATGAACAACAGTAAGATAATAAGAGATCTCATAAACAATTGATACAATCAGGATCCATTACTTGGATATTTGAGACTTTTACCCAAAATTGTCAGAATTAGTAGGATGAGATCAAGACTTAACACAATTTGGAAAATAGATCATATCATATCACATTAATAACATTGGAAAAGAGACACTTGTAATTTACTTAAGCTATTAACTCAAAATATAGACCTAAAAAAAAAATAAAAAAGAGATCTAGTAATTTTGTATCTAAATATGGTTAGAAAGGAATGATATGATGATCTTTTAGACACATAATCAAATTTAGATTTTGAATCCTAACTTAGACCTAACTCATTGTGAAGAAATTCAACTATAGTGTTAAATGGAAGAAAGAAAGACCGAAGGAAAATAAGAAAATAAATTTTGTTAGAATGACAAATGTATAACTCTTGAAGAACCTTTCGGAATATATGAATTTTAGCTAACTAATTGTAATAGTTTGAAAATGCTTGGTAAAAAAAATAGGCCTAAGTTACCATGTGACAATTTATCAATGTCAATGAATATATCTATATAGGTCTAAGATTTGGAATAAGTATGAATACAATGTAATTTGAATTACTTATATAAGTGTAATCTTAAGTAAATAAGAAACCTAATGAGACCGCGTAAAACGTAGACCTGTTGTGAAATCGAATCACCACTTTGAAATAATAATATGAGAAAGATTGTTTAAAAGAAAAAAGAAGGTAATCTTAATTTAACAAAAGTATGTAAAGTTCTGCGCTGATCCGTATGATTGTCTATTACTATATGAGTACAACCATACATCTATCACTTATGAAAGGTTCAATGAATTTCTGTGAAATATGCTTTTGTTGTGACTCTGATACGCTTTTGTTTTGAATCCGATGTGCTCCTCTGTTTTGAAATTACCATCATAATTGGTATCCAAGATGTCTATTTGAAACTGAGGCCATTCATATGTGATTACATTTCCATATAATTCAGAAATTTCTGTTATAGATTATCATGTGAAACCATATTCGGGAATACTACATTATATACGTAACTTATGAACCTTTGACATGGTCAATGAAAGTTAAATGACTTTTCTTTTATGCTGTGTTTGGTTGGGGGATTTGGGGAGGGATTTGGAAAGGAAAAAGGAAAAGGTGTGTGAAACTAGGTGAAATGTAGGTATATTTTATTCACGTTTCACCTAACTTTTCCTTTTTCCTTTCCAATTCCCTCCTCAAATCCCCCAACCAAACATAGCGTTAGGAAATAATAAAACACGAATTGCGTCGAAAAAATGTCAGGACTCTTAATAGTCAATAGACTTAAAAGACTAAGAATTTGTATTTGTTATTAATAATGCATTGACTATTAAATTCAATTTGAAGAATTTATAGCATGTCAATAGAGAAGTACTTTGATTTATTTGAAGTTAAGAAAGATTATAAATATCATTTGTGATCAATCCTTGACTAATGGAAGACATATGGGTTATTTGGAAATATGTGAATTATTAGAAGATATGTGGTTTGCTAAATGAAGGTATATTGGTTATGTGATTAATGTGGTTTATGTTATGATGTTACAAGATATGTGTGGACACCCCATTTTTGACCACCTGCAAGGCTTGAGCACTTTACTCGGAACACTCGATGATGAAAGTGGTATTATGCGTAGTTCGAGGTCTCAACAAAGGAGCCTAATTTAAGTTTCGAAACAACCCCAAACCTTCCATATTCTCATTGATCATACCCAAGAAATCCATTTGTACACCTTGTGCCACCTTGTGTTAAGGCTGAAACAGAAAAATAGGAGAATTGATTGAGGCCCGGCCGTGCCTCATTGAAGGCCGGCCATGGCTATTGAGGGCCGGCTGGGCTTCAATAGCGGGAAACAATGTTCTCGGCAAGAGGCCGTCAGCTGTCCATTTTTGAAGATATTTATCACCTTTTGTGCTCAAATTCTATAAATACGACCATCTACCTCTGTTTTGGGGGTTGAACAATTGAGAGAAAGCCTATACATAGAGAGAGCTCCTTCTTCCTCCTTCCATTGCAAGCTACCTTTGAGTTAACCTACCTTCCTTGTATCATCTATATACACCATACACAACCTTGACTCTTTATCTTAGAGCCTTGGTTGACTCTTGAGAAGCATAATTCAAGCTTGAGAGTGTGTCAAGAGTGAGTTTGATCACCAACCGAAGCTTACTCCATTTTGAGAGGTATAAGCTTGTAACTTTTCTTCTTGCTTTTGGTTACTTCATTTCTACCTATTTCTTGTATTCTTGGGCTGTTTTGCATCCATTTTAAGTGTTGTAACTTGGGTTTAGATAAGCTACCAAAGGTTGTAAGGTTGACACCCTTACTTGCACCTATTTTTATAGCTCAACCCTTGGTTCTTTTACACTCTTTTTCTTTGATTTTTGAACTAATTTCAGAGTTGAACTAAGGCGAAAAAACATGGCTTGAAGTCTTGAAATTGGAGGAATTGGCCACCCCTCCTTGCTTTTGCTTACATAGCTTTAGCGTCTTTGCCTTTCGTTTAGCTTTTTTGAGTTCTTTTCTTGCATTTTTAGCCACTATTTTTGGCTTATTAGAGACTATTTTAGTGTTGTCCTAATCTATTTAATTGATTCAAGCTTTGTTTAGTTCCTTTGTTATAGCCTTGGTCTTTGTACATAGCTTGTATTATGTTGTTCTTAGCTTTTCTTTGTCTAACTTTCATGTTAATGACATCATTTTAAGAATCAACTTGCCACTCATTTCTTTCATTTGAGAGTTGTTTCAATCGGTTGATGGTTGTTCAACACATGAACTAGAGATTCACGCTTAATGGCTTAATCTCTACGGAGATTCATTGTCAATGGCATGATCTCTCTTTCATGTTGAGAATTACTTCTCGTTTGATGCTTCTCTTATTTTAGAGGACTTAATCATCATTTCAGACAAATAGACTAAAGAATGGAAATGACTAAAAGAATTGGTTTAAAAGCGAGCAACACACATAAAGAAAATGAGTCATCTTGCTTGGGCTTGGCCAGACGTTATGCCAAGTTTATTTAGTCAAGAGTGGTCATATGCTAATTCATGGCGTTTTGATGATTCTTGAAGCGTCTCTACTTCCTTTTTTTTTGAGTTCATTCCATGATAAAAAGAGAGGAGTGGTCATATTCATTGCATTCATTGATTTTTGTTCGAAATCGTATCCGAAATCATCAAGAAATCAATTTTCTCATTGATGGTTATGGAAACGATTCTAACCTTTCCTTGAGGCTTTTCCATGATAGAGAAGGAAGGAAGGAAGAGACAAACAGAACTTGAACAACTCTATCTGCACTGTTTTCACTTCAGAACACAAAATAGAGTTTTGCACAAAATTGAGGCATGGTCAACTTTCTATAGGCTCGGTCGGGCTTTATTAAGGGCCAGCCAGTCCTCAATGTTTGGTCATCAGTGTATTTTTGCAGAAAACAAAGGGCAGTGGCTGAAGTGAAACAGAGCAAGCCTGGGGCAGACAGAGCTGTTCTCGAACATTGTGTATGTGCATGCATGCAATCCTTGCACATCCTCGCTGACATTATGATCGTTGTTGTAATTAATTAATTTAATATTGCTTATTGTAATTAGTCTCGTTAATTATTAAGTGTTGTAATTATTATTATTGTCTCTTTGTAATTGTTGTAGTTAATTTGTTTAAATAGCGAGTTTATTTATCTTGGTTATCCTTGTTGTAATAGTATAGTTAGCTAGTTAATTAGCCTCGTTTATTTATTCATTTGGTTTTGTAATAATTAGTTTGATTCGGACTTTGATTCACACCCTCTTGCACGAGGGTAATGTTCTAATAAGTTATATGTCTTCCAACCCCATTTCTCCCTTTTACTTACTCGCTTACGATGGTTAGTATAGGGCATCACGTTTCATTAGCTTCCTTATGCTTTGCATCCATTGTCTTGCATGCATCTAAGGTTCAGCTCATCATGCTAACCCAATATGAAATTGTTCATACTCATGACTTGAGTACATGCTTTATCGTATGTCTTGGATGAAATCATATGCCATGCTCATAGCCGAGCCTATAAAAATACATAATGTGTGCATTGCATTTAGTCATGTTGCATTTAATTAGGAACATACATATTTTTCTAACTCGTACTCTTGTTTTGGCTCGGAGTACTAGGTGAGCTTTTATGTCTTAGCATCTTCTATCAAATGTTTGTGTTGTCATATCCAAAGCATGAATACCGTGAGGCTAATTGCTTTTATGATATAATTGTTTGAATGTCTATGGATGAAGGCTAGTCACTTGAACTGGGATGGCTTGATTATAGTTTAGATATAAATTGTGTGTTGTTAGATGGATAGCAACAATTCAGATGATAATCAGGACACAAGAATGTGGAGCTCCAGAATTGAAATGATGCTAATAAACATGTTGAGAGACTAGGTACAAAAAAACCAAACAAAAGGTCGTAGTACTGTGTGGACAGTTAGGCATTGGAACCATTTTGCAACTGAGTTGCAAAATCTATATGGGTTGCGATACACACCAAAATAGGTGAAACAAAAATATCAATGACTGAAAGCTGATTACCAAACTTTCAAGCGACTTTAGGCATAGATCCATCTAGGATGGGATCCCATTGTAGGAACGGTTATTACACCTGATGATTTTTGGGAAAAGGTATTGAATTAAGCTGTACCCTTTTCAATTTTATAAAATTTTATCATACGTACAATACGTTTACATACAAAATTTTCAATTGGAGGTAGGCAACAAAAAATGAAAAGAAATTCAGGACTAAAGGATTTGAGTATTTTCATGAAATGGCCGAAATTGTTGAAAACTACTGTGCCACAGGGGCCTTGGCCTGTGCATCCACACAACGAGCCCCTGACTCCGATGAAGATGATGAAATGCTTAACAAATTTTGGTTGTCTGGAGCTGGTGGGAGTAATGTGGTTGAAGCCATAGTTGTTGACTCATTCGATAATGAGTACATTGAACCATCTAAGGGCAAAAGTCACAATAAGGGTCCTACAAACAGCCAGACTGACAGTAGTCGTTCGGTCAAGATAAAACATGCTTAGCACCGTGCTTCACGCGTCCTGAGATACGAGAGAAACCGCCCGGGCTCGCGCTTCACGCATCCCGAGATAAAACACGCCCAGGGCCGCGCTTCACGCATCCTGAGATACATGAGAAACTGCTCGGGCTCTCGCTTCATGCGTCCCGAGATAAAACATGCCTAGAGTCGTGCTTCACGCATCCTGAGATACAAGAGAAAGCGCTCAAGCTCATGTTGCATGGGTCTTGAGATAAAACTCGCCCAGGGCCGCGCTTCACGCGTCCTGAGATACAAGAGAAATCGCACAGGCTCGCGCTGCATGCGTCTCGAGATAAAACACGCCCAGGGCTGCGTGTAACGCGTCCTGAGATACATGAGAAACCGCTCGGGCTTGCGCTTCACGCGTCCTAAGATAAAACAAAGAAGTGCACGATAGAGGCACAAAATGAACAAATACGATAGATGCACAAAGTGAATGCGTGCAGTAGATCACCACAGTGATAGAGAACGAACAGATGTAGCTACTGAAAGCATCTTCTATGTAAGACAAGAAATCACATACGAGTACACATTCTATGCATGAATCATGAGCTATGCAAGGCACAAATGTGATATAAGTGTATATGAAAATGCATGTTCTATGCAATAGAAGAGAACGACGATGTAATTTGACGAAACAAATAAAAACAATACCTGGTGGCAACCTTCAATTTATCTCTCAGAGGCATTGCAACATGCTCAAAAAGGATACACCTCATTCACATTGGCAAGTGGGACGCGTTCACACACCGGAACACAGCTACAAGCTCCCAAAACAGAACCTACCATACACTACTCGGGAAGGAGAAGCACTGAACAGCACCAAGACCCAACTGAGAGCTACCAGCCACTTGCCGGCCACTAGGAGAAATCGCCGGTGACCTGCCGGCCACCAAAAAACCTTGCCGACCACCAATGGTGGTCTGCCGACCACCCATGCCAGTTTCTGGGAATATTAGTCTTTTTTGCTCAGGTCTTTAAGTACAAATCAACACACTTCATTTCCTCACTTCTCCAAGCCCGAAATCACTTCTTCTCCCTCTCTAGGTACTTTCTCTCTCTAGATCTGTGCTTTGTAAACGTTTTCCAACACCCCACGCACACTTTTTTCATAAAACCCTCTTGATTCTCTATATTTTGAACCGATCAGATTTTGATTTCGTCGTTTTTTCTCCAATTTTCACCATTTTAGGCTTGTTGCCCTAGATTTTCTCTCAGGTTTCGTGAACTTTCCTGGGTTTTGATTTTTTCTTCCATTTTCTCTCTCCTAGGGTTGACTTTTTTCCAAGTTTACCCTTTTCTCTTCATTTTTCTTCACTTTTCACCTACTTTTCACCCATTTTCCAGATGGTAGACGATATGCCTCATGATGGAGCTCCTCCCGTGGTTCTATCTATGGTTCCACCTATAGTCGAGGTAGAGGAGCCAGCAGTTGCTGACGCCAGTGGGGTGGCAGAGGACATTGAGGCTGATCTTGAGGTGGAGTTCACGCCAGAGTTCGAGCCAAAGCTATTACCATTGAGAGTGCGACCCTTTAACCTGGTGACATATCATCCCCGCACACACATGTTACCGCCTAGAGGGATCAGGCGTTTCAGCGATTTTACTCGTGGCGTACCAGAGGACCTCCTGCTGAGGGAGTTGGCCTCCCACCTTTCTTCTAGTGCTACTGAGGTATGAACTTTGTTTTCATGCATTCCTACCTTTCCTTTAACTACATTTCTTGCACTGCCTTTCATCTGCTTGCTTTTTCATCACTGCCTAATTCACTTTTTTTCTCTACCCCAAGGAGATTCCCGTGCCTATAGGGGGTACGGAGCAACCAAGACAAGGAACTGGTATGATGAGCTCCTTGTCGGGGTCCGAGATATCGTTGATGAGGCTGGCTTCGGCCTTTTCTACTCTGGACTGTCAAGCGTCATAGGGAGCAGCCCCCTTCTCAAAGCACTAGTGGGACACCACTAACTCCTTTCACCTCTCTGCTACTAGGGAGATGACAATGACCCCTTATGACCTTGCCATGATCACAGGCTTAGGTGTAGGGGGTGATCCGATCCCCTTTGACACAGACATGGGAGAGTAGGAGGCTGCTTGGATCCACCTACTGGGAGTACGCCTACTCCTATACCAACCGGCCATGGTGAGATACAGTTGGTTCGCCGAACAATTCCACGAGAGAGAGCCTGAGACACCAGAGGAGATAGAGCAATATGCCCGGGGCTTCTTGATATTTGTCCTCGGTACCATCTTGTTTTTGAACAGGTGGAACACCATGGATTTATACCTGCTGAGTGCCTTGGTGACCCTGTCTCGGGTTCGGTTCTATGACTGGGGTGGAGCTGGCCTCGCCACCCTTTACGGTTATATGAGCTCCTCCTCCCGCATGAAGGGAAAACGGATTGGAGGCTACAGGCGAGCCTAGGAGGTATGCACTTTAGTTCCCTCTTTGCACTTATACTTTCTATTTCACATTTTTTGCTTTACATATGTTCAGCACCTGTGCTTTTTGCTTTGCACTTTCTATACCTGTTCATGCTCTGTGCTTTTTGCTTTGCACTTTCTATATCTGTTAACACTCTGTGCTTATGCTTTGCACTTTCTTTATCTATTGACACTTTGATCACATCGTTGCCCTTTCCTCGCAATTATGGGTTTATGCATATTTTCCAGTCCTCGCTCCAGAGCCTATGGAGGAGCTTTCCTTTGTTGTCCATTACTTGCGATGGTACGATGGTCGGTATCAGCACCGAAGTCGTGAGACCTTCGCCTTCTTTCACCATTACTTTGATACAGCGGCCACCCATGAGGTTACCTCAAACTCATAGTCATTTTTGCTTTAATACTGTTCTGATTCACACTTTGGCAACTGACAGCAGCTAACAATCTGTACGTCCTCTGCTTGCAGATCACATGGCAGCCTTGGGCGATGATGTCAGCCGAGGTGAGAGACCAGTATGCGGGAGCTTGGGGCACATCGCGCTTCTAGATTCTGCTGGAGGGCCCAATCTGTCAAGCTTGGTTAATGAGTGAGAGATTCGTACGCCAGACTGTGGGCTTACCTGATCCAGTCATTCCAATGCCGCCCCTAGCATCTATGAAGACAGCGGATAACCTATCTATTGATGCAGCCATACAGTTCATGGTAGGCCTAGACGCTAACTTCTTCAGAGGAGAGGGCGATTACACAACAATTATTCAGACCCATCTTATGCCTCCTCTGACGGGAGCTCACGCAAGCGATAGAACAAGGGCTTCTGTGGCGGGCGAGGCGACTCGGGCAACCATGGCCCACACTATAGGGGCTCCCCCTATTGAGCAGACTATCTGTTGGCCAGAGCTTCTCACTACACTCACATGCTGTCGGCCGATTGGGACTGCTTACCAGATTTTGATCGAGCCGACAGAGGCAGGGCACGAGTTTGTTGGAGTTCGAGGCACATCTCAAGTATGGACCACACTTTACAATTTGCACCTCACACTTCCATTTCAGATATGTTTATCCCAGACATTGATCATCCAAATGCACTTGTAGGCATCTATAGAGTATACACGGAGCCTCCTCGAACTGCTGGTTTCTCTCATGGGCATGGTACAGATGAGGGAGATGTTGCTTGGTCTCCACGGTATCCAGGTAATTAATTTTTTCAGCTCAGTATGCATTTTATTACTAACTCTGTTGTGCATCACCCTATCATATTTCCACTAATACGTTGGCATTTTAACTGTAGTCTTTCCCAAACTGCACCGATACACTACATACTGTACTAATACTGTATCTGATTTCTGCATGACCCTTATTCTGTCTACTATGCCTGTATCTTATACACAAACTGTAGCTGGTATGTTGATAGCAGTTTTTTTCCATATTCCACCTGTGCTGAGAATACCAGTAGCGGTAGCAAAACCAGCATCGGTAGTACCTCCTCCAGTAGCAGGGAGGAGAGAGAGACAGGCCGTAGCTCGTGGCCGAGATGTGAGCTGCAGTCAAGGTAGGAATAAGGGCACCTAAGGCCAGAGAAGTCTGTCAGAACCCATTTTGAGCGACGATGATGCTGAGACTAGTGACTCTGAGGAGACAGTGAGTCGCCATTCTGAGTGATCCGAGAGTGGAGAGGATGATGCGGGCTCAGGGTCCGAGAGCGGAGGTGACACTAAGGCGGGCTCTGAGGCAGGGAGCGGAGATGATACCAGCTCCTGTTCAAAGTCTGAATCTGATAGCGGTGCTGATGAAGATAGTGCTCTCGAGTCCTCTCCGAAGAAGAGGATAAAAAGGGCCTCTCGAGCTTGAGATGACCGACGCTGATGTTTTTGTACTTTTTTCTTATTTTCTTTTGGTTTGGTAGCAAAAACACATGTATAGCTTCAAATAGGTTTTATTTTTGCTTCTGAAACTTGTACTCCTCTTTTTTAAAAACCATGATTGGAATAAAACCTCACAGTTTTTTATGAAAAGTGTTATCATTTTTGCATCGTGAGCATATATTTGCATGAAATGGACGTGGAATTGAATTTGAAAATGAATATTGAACACTTGTATTGGCATGATGTTCTTAATCGGATAATGAGCCGACCAACAACTGAAATACAAAATACAAAATACAACTCGATAAATAAAGCAAAAATAACTCATGTATAAATAAACACACTTGCTAAAACAAAAAGACTCAAAACAAGACCTTAAAACACACAAAGATCAAGACAAAACACAAGTTGCCAACACTCCCTAGCACACAGGTGGATGGCAGGCTAGAAAAGAGAGTTGTCGGCCAGAGATGGGAGTTGCCGACCAGAGGAGGTGGCTTGCCACTAGTGTGAGAAGCCTCAAGATTGTTGCAAGCTGGCCTCCACTACAGCTTTATCTTCTACAAAAGTTCTGCTTCATGATTTCATCTCCAGAACCTCATTTCAATTGCTATTTCTTCCACAAATGAAGATATTCCTTGCCAAGAAGCTCACAGATTGGATAGCCACTTTAGACGGCACGAAAAAGGTAAATTTCAGGGGTTTCAGCCTAAATGCGCTTTTTTCGTTGACTCGTACTCTGCTTTGTTTTTCATTCCTCCATGTCGTATTCCAATGTTGGGACCCGATTACACATGTCTTTCGCTTCGGAGCACAAGAAATATGCCCGACTTTTGTAGAATTTTAGGCACTAATGGAATCCCAGCGCGATGAAGAAATCATGCCTCAACCCCGTTTTGGCCACGCCCAAGCTTTAGGATGAATATGTGGGTTCACTTTGCACGAGGCTCGGTCTTTGGTTCACAACGGAGAGCTAGACATACCCAGCTTGATTTATCAATTTTCTGACGTCAGTGACAGAGGAGACCTTCTCTGGCGAGGTTTTCGGTAACATGCCCTCTGCTTATGTACGCTTACTCATTTCTTTCTTGCCCCTAGTTTTGGCAGATCCAGTATTTCGTTAATCAAAGTGGCCCAAGGTCTGAAAGAAGGTAAGAGTTGCATTGGTTTGGCGCTGGCCGAGACCCTAATGGGCTTAGATGCGTTTCATTGGTGACAGCTACCAGATTCATAGGGAGTCCACTACTTCTCCAGGTACTGTTTCCCATCCTTTTTCATATATGTTTCTCACATCACTCAGCACTCATGCTCTATTTTTTCTCTCAAAGCCCTTTTCTTACCTTTCTCCCAACATACATCTCTCTATTCTTTAATCTCTCTTACTTTTTATCCCTTCCCAGGTGTGGCTTATGGATAAGCTAAAGGTAGTGGACTCTTAGCCCGAGTACTCAGCTCGAGCTTATTTCTTCTGCCATCAGCTAGTGGGTTTTTCCAACGAGGGATGGTGGTGCAACTAGATGTGCAGCAAGTCTACAGCTAACATAACTTGGTGTTGTCCCCGACTTAATTTGACCGAGATGAGTTACAGCATGGCTTGGTAGCCTAGTATACAGTTGATCAGTTTCACGCACTGTGTGTTTTACTTCTCTTTCTGGTTCAGATCCAGTTTGGACATGATCAAACCTGCCCAGAGGAGGGGGTAGAATACCCGACTTCATTCCCAATTCGTGCCTCACACTTGGCTAGGTACCTCACGGCTTCGAGGACAAGAGAGCTTCTGGACCTTGCCCTTAGTTTCAGTTATGCCCTTTCTGGTGAGTGCTTGGCTTGGCTCGAGGATGAGGCACAAACTAGGCCTACTTTGGCTTCAGAAGCTTCCGCAAGCACGAGCAAAGAATGCAAGAGCACCTGACTCACCTATGCCCCTAGTTTATTGCTTTGACCTTTCTTTTCAAGTTTTATGATGTAAAAGTAACTTTGATTTGTATCAGAGAGTTGGAGAACTTTATGTTGAAATCAATGGAATAAAAGTTGTGAGCACTAATTTTTTTTATTTTGGTCCAAATATGGTCTAGGTTGTAAAAGGTAAAATTTTGAACAAAATCAACTTTTATTAAAACTTTCTAAAACCATTTTCGAAAGTGATCACTACCTGACACACACGGAATCAATCCTCAAGATGTATAACCTTGAATCAAAAGATCATAAATGCCCCTGCTTGAACACCACTACTCTGCATTATATCCAGCTCTTTTTCCCAGAATGGAGATCCCAACTGAACTCTCAGGTAAAGAACAAACAAAGATGGCTTGATCAGACATATGGATAGGACAGTTGAGTTGGAGATGGTTACGGCCGGATTTCAAGATGAAGTTGCCAAAGTCGCCTTTTAGGGTTTTCAACCTTGGGAGCTCGATTTTTCTTTATTTTTAATTTTTAATTTTTAATGCTCTGACTTTTTCTTAGGTCTCCCTTTTGGGTTTTCGGCCTAGCGAGCCTCTTAGGGATAGTATTTCTTCAACTTGTCCATGTTGATCGGCTTTGAAAAATCTAGGCCATCTAAGCCCATAAGAATAACCGCTCCACCCGACCAGATATCGTTGATGATGTAAGGACTAGTCCAATTTGGTCTGAACTTGCCCCTAGGGTCATGAATGGGAGCTCGGTTGTCTTTCAGCACCATGTCTCCCTTTCTGAGATTCCAGGACTTAACTTTCTTATTAAAAGCCCTGGCAATTCTGCGTTGGTAACCCTGAACATGATACAATGCTTTCAGCCTTCTCTTATTAACTCTTCAAATCTGCTCCGTTGCCAGTCCGCCTTTGCTATCTAACACTCAGCTATAACTCGCAGCGACGGGACTTCTATTTCAATTGGCAAAACAACTTCCATCCCATAGACGAGAGAATAAGTAGTTGCACCTATAGACGTCTGAATCAAAGTTCTGTAGCCCTAGAGTGTGAATGACAATTTATCGGGCCAGTCCCTGTAGGTCTCAACCATCTTCTACAAGATGTTCTTGATGTTCTTGTTGGTGGCTTCAACAGCTCCATTAGTTTGCGGTCTTTATGTAGATGACTTATGGAAAGCCACATTGTATTTCTCCAACAAGTCTATCACCTATTTCTTGAAGTGGGAGCCATTATATGATATGATCTCGTTTGGGACTCCATACCGGCAAATGATATTGTTTATGATGAACTTAGCCACATGCGATGCTTTCAACACTGCATAGGACTGAGCTTCCACCTACTTTGTAAAGTAATCAGTCGCCACCAAGATATATTCTTGCCCATTCGACCCCTTTGACGTGATTGCATCGATAACGTCAATTCCCCAAATTGAGAAAGGCCATGGTGAAGTCATGTTAGATAGTTTTGACGGTGGGATAGACATGTGATTGGCATGAATTTGGAATTTGTGGCATTGCCGAACAAAACCAATACAACCCTCTTCCATGGTGGACCAGTAGTAACCTTGTCTGAGAATCTTTCGGGCTAACATTACTCCGTTCATGTGCACTTCGCACTCTCCTCCATGGATGGTCTCTATTAGGCGCTTTGATTCCTCTTCTTCCACATACAACTTGTGCATTCCCAAATGACATCTTTTATACAGTTTACCTCCGTAGATGATAAATTGGACAGCCATTCATGGCATTCCCCTTTTGTCCTTGGCATTTGCCCTTGGTGGATATGTCTCATTTTCTGGGAAGTTCCAAATATCGTAGTACTAGGGTTTTTTGTCTTGCGCTTCATCTATCACGGCAATAGTTTCATAAACCAGCGTGTATTTCTACTCAATGATGATCGGACGCATCTGGACTCCAAGTGGGATGTCTACCATAGAAGATAGAGTTGCTAAAGCATCAGCGAACCTGTTGTTCTCTCTCAGTAGATGCGTAAAAGTCAGCTTTTCAAACCTAGGAATCAGAACATTTAGGGTCTGGTGGTAAACCTTCATCTTTTCTTCTTTGACTTTCCAGTCTTCATTTGCTTGAGAAATAACTAAGTTCGAGTACCCGATAACATCCAATCTTGTAACCCCTAGTTCCAGGGCAGCTTCTAAACCAACAATGCACACTTCATATTCTGCATCATTATTGGAGACCTTGAACCAGAGTTTAAAGGCTAAAGGAATATAAGAGTTGTCAGGTGCTATCAGCAACACACCTATCCCATAACCGTGCTGATTGGTTGCTCCATCAAAGTATATTTTCCAAGTCTCCTCCTCAAATTGTAGAATGGCTTCATCTGGGAACAAGTATTCCATGGCCTCATCTCCTTCTATCGGGTGGTCTTCCAAGAACTCTACTACAACTTTTCCCTTGATCGACTTGCGGGTGACATATTTGAGATCAAATTCGGAAAGGAGAAGCAACCAACTAGCTAACCTACCCGTAAGCGCCGGTTTCTCAAAGAGATATTTGATGGGTCTAATCTGGAAACCAGGATTATATAGTGAGCTAACAAGTAGTGCCTTAACTTCTTGGCAGCCTATACCAAGGCTAGGCAAGTTTTCTCCAACGGAGTATAGCAGGTCTCATATTCTACCATTTTCTTGTTCAAGTAGTACATGGCTTTCTCTACCTTATCTTCAGATTCCTGAGCGAGCATGCATCCCATGGTCGTGTCTGTTACTGACAAGTATAGAATCAAAGGCTTCCTCGGCTCTGGCGGTGACAACACATGTAGATTCTGGAGGTACTGCTTAAGTTGCTCAAAGGCGAATTGACATCGATCATCCCATTGAAATTTCTTCCCTTTCTTTAGGAGACCAAACAGTGGTTCACAAGTCAAGGTTAATTTGAAAATAAACAGTCTTATGAATTGCACTTTACCCAGAAAGCCTCGCACCTCCTTTTCAGTCCT
Source organism: Camellia sinensis (assembly GCF_004153795.1). NCBI lineage: Eukaryota > Viridiplantae > Streptophyta > Magnoliopsida > Ericales > Theaceae > Camellia > Camellia sinensis. Next base: position 662,245 of record NW_021025849.1, read on the forward strand.
TGGTGGTGGCATTTCTAGGATGGCCTTGATTTTGGAAGGATCTACTTCGATGCCCCTCTGTGTGATCAAAAAGTCTAGTATTTTCCCTGTCGTTATGCCGAAGGTGCATTTCTGCGGGTTTAACCTCAACCTGTATTCTCTGATCCGTTGAAAGAAATTCTTTAAGGCGGTGTAGTGGCCCTTTCTTTTTTTAGATTTGACAATCATGTCATCCACGTACACCTCGATCTCTTTATGGATCATGCCATGTAGAATGGTGGTCGCAGCCCTCTGATAGGTAGCCCCAGTATTTTTCAACCCAAACGACATAACCCGGTAGTAGTAGGTACCTTACGGTGTAGTGAATGCGGTCTTCTCTCTGTCCTCGGACACTATCAGAATTTGGTTATACTTGGTGTAGACACCCCATTTTTGACTGACCTTAAGACTCAGACGTTATCGATTGAGTGCTCGGTGATTGCGCATGTTGTGCTCATTTTGAGGTTTCGGAGTTCTTGGCCGAGAGCCTCGCCTCTAGACCTCGGGACTCTTTGTACTTTGACTCGGTTTGCGGACTAAGTCTTGTTTTCTCTTCCCGGAGGGAGGGAGAGGTCTTGTAGACCATCTCTCAGTGGTCGTAGACTACTTTTCATGGTCATAGGCCACTGTTCCCGTTTGGAGACTAGTTTTTGATTTTTGGAGTCGTCGGCCGTGCGCCTCAGTTCAGGACCGCTTAACATTCTCCATTTGGAACGATTTTTGGAACACACCTTGTTTCCTATGTCTAGAGGGACACTATGGTCCGGGAGACCACTTTTGTGGTCGTACGCCACTTTTTGTGCTCAACAGCCAGTTTTCAGGGCACCCGACCGCGCGCTTTGCCCCCCGAACTCTCGTTTTGCATCCGTGTTGGTTCATTTTTGGCATGAACCTTGTTTTCCTTGTTTGGGAGGTGGTGCAATAGTGCGAGACCACCTTTTCTCCTTGGAGACCACTTTCCCCCCGCCAGCCTGTTTTCTTGTCGGGAAGTTGGTTTTCTTGGTCTTTGGGCCACATTTGCCGGTCTCCCACCACACCACTAGCTTGCTTTCAAAGTGGACACCACCATTTGCCTTGGACGACCAGTTTTTATCTGGGAGACCACTTGCCCTGGTCAGCCGACCAGGTGAAGTGGTCGGCCGACCACCTTTTCTGGTCGGCCAGCTTCCTCCTATTTTGTTTGTCTGAGTGCATGCCAGTTGTGCCAGCTATAAGGCACAGACTGGATCCTCCATATTGCAACCCAGTTTTTAGCTTCTTGGAGAAGCTTTGGCTTTAAACTCTATAAGAGAGACCCTCCCTCTCCTTATACCAGGTTGAGAAAATGCTCTAAGGCAAAGCTTATATCTCTCTCTTTGTCTCTATATTTTAGGCTTGGAAAGTGCTTTGTTCTTGGCCTATTGCACACCACCTCATAACCATACACCTCCACCATTGTTATTGAGTTGCTGGAGGGTTTTGAAAGGTCTCAAAAGTTGGGTTTTGGTTTAGAAAAGTTGCTGGTTTTGCTGAGCTTCAAGGGTAACTCATTTTCTCTCTTTTTAAGCATTGTTTTGATCCTTCTCTTAGCCTCATTAGCATGCTTATTTGAGCTTTGTTGTCAACTAAAAAAAGATTCATATTTAAGTGTTTTTCATGTTTGTTTAAGGCTTTTTTTGGTGTTGAGGGTTATCTGCCCTCTTGCATGCTCTATTTAGCCTTGTTTTGTGCCATGCCATAAGGCATTTGAGCTAGTCTTTGCTTGCCCTTCCTACCAATGAAATCCAATGGATTTTCAGTGGTGAGAATGTGGCTTTCAGGGCCTAAATCAAAGAGGGGTGACCCCATCTCTTGTTGTCTTGTTTACTAGCATTTTTGGTCTACCAAAGGAGCATATGTTTATACCACTTGGAGGCCGAGTTCAGGCACTTTTTGGTGACTTCTAGGACCTTCAAGGCTCTAACCATGTCTAGTTTGGTCCCCTTTTGCTTGCTTCTTACATTTGTAGAGTAATTCATTTCATGGCTTATAAAAGGAGCATGTCATTCTTGCATGTATTGGTCTTGTTTTAGTGGGTTTTTGGCCATCATTCGGCATGCCATGACTCTATTTTTGCTTGGTTTGGTAGTCCTTCACATGCTTCATATGCTTGTAGTGTAACTCATGTTCACTAGCTCACAATGCATGTTGTTTTGGCCCTCTATTCTAGCATATTTTGGCCATACTTCAAACTGATTTTGTTCATATTTTGGGCTGCCTTAGCTCTGTCTTGAGGCCTCTTGGTCGAAAAATGCTAGCCATGCATACTTGTTGTGTAATAGCATTGACTAGCTTTGAGTTTGGAGGTCCCTTGCATGCTTAACTTGAGCTATTTACATGTTTTGGCATCATTGGGCATGATATTTCAGAGCTTATAAGGGTGCTACACTTCCATATTTTCCATGCTTTAAGTGCTCTTCAGAGTTGTGCATTTATGCCCTATTTGCGAGCCATTGCATGAGCTTCACTTCTGTGCCTTTCTAGCCATCATCCCAACCCATTTTGCTACTATTTTGGGCCTGCATAGGGTCTATTTGGGGTTGGTTTCATCATTTGAGCATTTTTTTGCATGCCTACATTGTAATGCACTTCACTAGTTTCAATGCTTGAGCCATTCAACATGCGTTGTGTGAGTTGTTTGCATGATTCAGAGTCATTTTGGAGTCATGTTATATGCCATTTCAAAGCTGGAATATATGCCACTGTACTCCATGTTTAGTCCTTTCAATGCATGTGCAAAGCTGTGTTTTTGTGCCTTGGGCTTAGGTCCTTGCATTGTGTATGCTAGCATGAGTTTTGGAGTCTTGTTTTCATCATGTTTGGCCACTAATTTGGGTGTGGCTAAAGCCCATTCATTTTGGTTTAAGTCCATTTTTGCATTGAGTATGCCACATTGTCGCATGATTGATCATTGCATTGTGCATGCCTTGTTCATCTCATTGTGTATGTTAGTTCTTAGGTGCATTGTGTATGCTAAGTACCATGTGCATTGAGTATGCCATTGTTTGTTCATAGCATTGTGTATGCTAGTTGCATGTTTACATGTTATCCCTTGCATGTTTGCATGACTTAGTTGCATCGCATTTAGGTTGTGTACTTGGAGTCGCATTGAGCATGCCATGTTTGTTGCATTGTGTTCGGGATAGAAGTTAGCCCCAAACACGGGAAACGAGGGACGTTTCATACTAGAAGTGATGAAACGTGCCACAATTCTCGGTCGCCGACATTCTTGACTACCTATGATGGAGTTGTTGGCTTTAGGCGTTAATATGTGCATTCATTCTATATTAAGTTGTGCAATTCAGTTCCTCGGCCATCATGCATCGAGATGCGTGATTGGTGGTCCGAGGATCGAGACCTACACTCCCTTGAACTTGTACAATGATGGGGAGAGTGGTCGTACACACATATGTTGAAAATACCTTGCCATGCCTCTCCCTTGCTCCTTGTTACAGAAAACCAGAAACCAGAGGCAGAAACTGGTCGGCTGACCAGCTTTTCTGGCAGGTCGACCACCCCTTTTGGTTTCTCCCACAAAAGGTGGTCGGCAGGTGGCCTCCAAGGCAAATAGTTGGTCGGCAGCCTTCCCACAGATTCCCAGGGTGGAGTTTTAGCCTTCGCGATGGGTTTCCCGACAAGGTGACTCGAGCATGCATGCATCCTTTATCATTCAAGGCAGAGCTGAGGCAGTCCACATTCATAGAGTTTGCATGCTAGTGTAATTGCTTACTTAATTAGTTTGTTAATTAATTAGAGTTGTATAATAATTAGCTGTAATTTATTATTCATTTTGGTTGTGTAATAACTAGCTTAATTAGATTAGCTTAGATTAGCTAGTTGTTGTTGTATTATTTATTCGAACCCTCCGTCGAGAGGGCGAATTTTGTAATAAGTGTGCGTGTGTGTGATGCATGTCTTCCAACCCCACGTCTTTCTTCCTTTTACTTACCTGCTTTCAATGGTTAGTTTTAGGGCATGTTTCAATTAGCTTCCTTGTGCTTCGCATGTTTGCATTCATTCATCTATCTTGTATGCACTGGGCTCGGTGCATCATACTAACTACATTGTATTTCAAATTCGAGTTGAATACATGTTATCTGTAGCATCTCATATGCCATCTTAGAATAGCCGAGCCTATCTTAGTTGCATTTTGCATGTGTTGCATTAGCCATCTTAAAATGAACTAGGATATGCATTGATTACTAACTAGTTTCTGTTTTGGCTTGGAGTACTCGATGAGTGTTTATGCTTTAGCATCCTTGCATGTGTGTGAGTGACTGCCATAATAGCATGCTTTCCATTAGGCTAACTGCTTATGTGATATACTTGCCTGAATGCCTGTGGTTTAAGGTTGGATTATTTAAATTGGAACAATTCATCGATTACGAGTTTTAAGCCCACTTGAGTGTGGCGAATCACCATGTTTTCTAAGCCCACTTGAGGGTGGCAAAATCAGCATTTTTGCCTACTTACGAGTAGCAAACTGCTGTCAAAAACAAACATGAGATGTTTTGTTCCAACTTAGACGATTCAGTCTATACTTGTATGTTGTGTGCATCACGTATCAATTCTAGGCTAATAAACCGGAATAAGAGCACATATGTTTTTCAAAAAAAACAAGATATCATGTTTAGTAGTGGCCGATCTTTGATCGGGTGAGCGGGGGTGCTCATTGCATGACCTTCCCTAATCGTACCCAAGTTCCCGAGCCGAGGCAACTTTGGTGATGACGGACACGTGGCCTTAGGCACGAGTCAGGGTTTCCCAAATTCCCCCAAAATAAAATATTTAGGTGGCGACTCTGTATCTGGCAAAGCAGTCCATGTTTGGCACTTCTTTCTAAAAATCAGTTTTTCAAAACGATTTGTCGGATTTGGACTCTTTGGTGATTTATCAATCTCGTATTGCACTTTGCAAGATCAGATTAAGAACCATGACATTTGAGTCCAAACTGTAGTAAGCCCAGATGAAAAAAACGAGATTTTCCCTCGACGTTCGGGGACGTCTACAGTTTCTGGCGACTCTGCTGGGGAGTTAGAGAACTTGACTCGAATTCATGATATCTTGTTTTGATTACGCTTATGTGTTTCTTTGCATTGCATTTGCATTGGTGCGCCTGGGACACCGTGTTTGACATCTGCTATTCCTGAACGGTTTGCCGGAGGCTCACTTTGAGAAGCGTGCCATAAGTCTGACCGGTTACGGGCTCTGCCACGATGGAACACAAACCCCGATTTTTACTGGGGCACCCTTTTTGACCCTTCGACCTAGTGCATATCGAAATCCATAGTGACCATTCCAAACTAGGACAGGTTGCTTACCCGATTGTAGGTTGATTGAAACCGCTGCGTGCGTAGTGAAACCCTAGCTCTTGACAAAATAGGACAAGGAAACCCTACCCCACCAAAGGGTTGTTTTGGCTCTCATCTGTTTGTTATGTGCTTTTAGAGTATGCCTCTACAAGGAATGCATGTATCAATTTGCAAGTCTGGGTATCAGGTTTGAGGGCATCAGTGTTTTGGGGGAATCAATTTTACCTAAGGGTATCAATTTACAGGCAAAATTTTGGGCAGAATTCAGTAGAGAGTGCTGTCATTTAGCTATGCTCACATCTATTCCAGTGAAATTGGGCTGAGATGCTGTCTGTTTTCTCTTTTGTAGGGTAGTCTTGGAACCGTAGCTTCAGAAGGCTCCAATATCCCCCGAGGTTCATCGGACTTGTGCTGATAGACTTTGTCAGGTCAGAGATTCAGTTCAAGGGAAATTAGTGTTCCTTTGCCAGAGCCAGGGTAAAAGGGCCAGTCTGGCACAAACCACCAGTTCAGCAGTTACCAGATCAGTGGCCCTTATCTACCCCACCAATGAACAGTCAGGCTGAGGTCTCAGTTTCTACTGCAGGGACATATATACCAATTGTTCAGATAAACCAACACTCTATGGTAGTTATGGAAGAGATGATGCGTCAGTTCCAGGAAAGTATGCAAGCCATGCAACAGGATGCTGCCTGTCAAGTAGAATTTGCCGCACGCCAAGCCAAGGTTGTGGCCCAACAGGCAGAGTTAATCGCCAGGCTGCAACAGCAAACGGGGGCATCTGCTTCACACCCAGCTCCTCCCCCACCAAGAGTCCCAATACTCGGGGAGACAGCAAATGTCCAAGAAGATACGGACATCCCAACGGGGCCGGCTCTGCCCCCAATCCTACCCCAGCTATCTAAGGCACCCACACACACCAACCTACCAGATTCTCCCTTTGAGTTCGAAGTGGACCCCACAACACTAAAAGTGGGCAAGCTAGAAAAACTGTTCAAGAAGTCTCAAGACGTGAAGTCCATTCCAGATATTGAGGATGGATACACCAATTCGGCCGTGACTCTACCGGACCGATTCAAAATGCTGCATCTCGACCGCTTCGATGGCTTTGGAGACCCAATGGTGCACCTCCACCTATTTTCCGATATCCTGAGGCCAATGGGTTTGACCACAGCCCAGAAGTTGTCTCTCTTCGACCGAACCATGTTTGGGATGGCCGCAATCTGGTATGCGAAATTGGAGGACTCTGTGAAATAGAACTGGGAAGAGCTGGCTGAAGCCTTTATTGCTCAATACTCCTACAACACACAGATCGAGGTCACAACTCGTGATCTCGAAGTCACCCACCAAGAACCAAAGGAGGTTTTCTCAGAGTTCGTGACGAGATAGAGAGCAAAGGCCTCAATGATGACTACAAGGCCTTCCGACAAAGATCAGATCAGGATGATTGTTTGGAATTTGCATGGCAAGTTGCTGCAAAAGATGGTGGTTTTACCTCTGTTTACCTTTCCAGCCCTTCATGAAATGGGGGTTCAAATCGAGGATGCCATTAGACAAGGAATCTTTGTGATAGATGATGAGCCTTTGCAAAAGAATGTTGTTCGTAGTTCAATGCTACTACTGATGGTAGCACAATTGCAAAATGCTCAGAAGTAGACTCTATTACCACTTCCCTCAATGGCAAAAAACCAATCACTTCAAATCGGCCCCAAGCCTGAAAGTTTAATCCTCTTTACATGAGTCTCTTCCAAGCTTTGAAAAAGCTGCAAGAAGAAGGGCACCTAGAACTCCTAGAACCCCAACCCCTTCCAAATCCTCTTCCGCCAAGATATGACCTAGCTAAATACTGTGCATATCATTAACAACATAGTCATGATACGAACTGTTGCATCCACCTCCGTCATAAGATTCAGGATCTTATTGACGAAGAGACCCTAGCTCCACCCAAAGGACCTCAGGTTAGTACTGGCTCGTCACCTCCCCACCTCAACCTCATCAATACACTACCATCCACCTTCGACCCCAGCATATACATCACCCCAGCCCATCTACCCAAACCTAAGGTGATCATTCCAGAAAGCATGGACTTATCGATGATGGGTGCACCTGAACCCCAATCATCTCAAACCCGTGAACCTACTACTTCTGAGTTGATGGGAATGATTGAAGATCTTCAAAGAAGTGTGACAAATTTGGCCTCCGGGACATTGGCTCCCTCATTGACCACATCACATGCTAGGAGTTTCACGACAAAAGGCTCCCCAATCTTGGGACAGGTTGTATTGGAAGAAGGCCAATCCCTTGGCAAAGTGAAGGCAAGAGGTAAGAACAAGGTAGGGGCAGGCACTGATCCCCATGAACACCTTCTGTGGGTTGTGGAGGCTTTGAAAGCGGAAGGGCTAAACAAACAGCAAGTGCTCACAGTTGTTACAAAGATTGTGGAGGATACTTTCGTCACTCAAAATGAGAGCAGTTCGAAGCAATGGAATAACCGGAAGAAGGGCCATCGTACCAGAAACGATCCTGTTAGATCTAATCCTCCACTCGGAAGAGGTCAGCAAACCAGGGCAGCACCTGCCAATCCCTTTGCTGGTGCGTCCAGCAAAAATCCACAAACCTTGAAGTACCAACCCCGAGGTCAGAGGATCTTCCATGCCCTCTATATGCCTTTGTCCAAAGCTCTCCAAAACCTTGTTGGACAAGGCCATCTCAAACCCCTTGAGCCTCGGCCTCTCCCAAATCCTCTTCCGGCTACGCATGATGCTGCCCAGTACTGTGCCTTGCATCAACAAACCAGTCATGGCACTGACAATTGCTTTCGTCTTCGCCACGAAGTGCAAGATTTGATTGACGACGGGGTCATTGTCGCACAAAGCTCTGCAAAGTCTATCGGCACTAGATCGGTGAACTTAGGGGATAATGTGATCATGTGATCGGGGAATGAACCACCTACGGATGGCACTCAATTCACTCCAGCTGTGGGGATGGCACGTACTATTTTGAGCATTTGCGAATGCTGTTTACTTTACTTTCTGACTTGGGTATTAGGTTAGTCTTGTTGTGTTGTACAGAGTCAGTCCTTTCTTACTGAGTCAGTTGGGTCTGTCTTGTTGTACCGAGTCAATCCTGTTTTGTTGGAGTCGGGTGATTTCAGGGGTGTTACCTCGGACATCACTTGCTTGTTTTGTGTTTGTCTTTTCGTTTTCTTTTGAGTCTGTTTCTGCCTTGGAGCCAGTAATGCCAACAGATTTGAATGAACATCAGTGATTTTTACACTCTTGTGTTTGCTTCTTTCTTGTGCCAGTTATGCCAAAATTTCTGAATGAGATGGCAGTATTTGACTAAAAATTGTGTCTTTTTTGTGCTTTGAAATCATTACATTGACCTGAGTTTTTCAAAACTTTTTGAACATTGTGATGAAAACAAAGAGAAAGGAATTCCTCAACTAGGACAGGTTGCTTATCCGGTTGTAGGTTGTTGAGAGAAAGAGAGGCATGCTAAGCCCTTAATGATTGAGGTCATGTTTGTTAATGTGAGTACTGAGAAGGATCCTAGCTTGATCTAGATTGGTTCTTCATTGTCTTCGACGCGAGCGATTAGTCTCTTTCTTAAAAGATTTCAAAAAATATTTTGCGTGGTTCTATGAAGACCTGTGTGGAATCGCTCTTGAGATTGTGTAGCTTAGGATCGCTCTCAGCCTCGAGACTCAACCCTTTTGCTTCCAAACCTTGAACCTTAATTCAGAATGTTCAACGGTCAACCACAATGTAAGCGCCGTGTGGCCGGATCAGAAGCAGCCTATGAACTAGGGGCGAGAATATCAGATGTGATCAAAGGAAGCTTGCGAAGCTAGATCAAAAGAAGCCTTTGAACTAGGGGCAAAAAAATGTCAGATGCGCTCGAAGAGTCAAAGATAAGTCTTTTCTGCAAACCCCGGAAAACTGGCAAGAATGCCAAATCCCAGAAGGGGGAAAGAAGAAAGTATTACTGAAGGACAACCAAGTTCCTATCCACAACACTAGGGGCAAATTCACCCTCCATTGGATGGCCTTCTACATCATCGGTGAACAGCAACCATTCTCTTGGATTCAGATGGCTCTGAGATCTCAAACCATTCAACATGGACAAAGCTAAACTTTTACCCTTGAGAGGCTCGCTGGGCCGAAAACCCAGAAGGGCGACCCAGGCAAAAGTTAGAGCAAGAAAAAGAAGAAAAGAACCAAAAAAAAAAGAAGAAAAATGCAAAGAAAAAAAAAAGAAATGAAGAAAATAAAAAGAAAAGATGAAAAAGAAAAAAGAAGAAAAAAATTGAAAAGAATTGAAAAGAAAAGAAGAACAAAGCTCGCAAGGTTGAACACCCAGAAAGGGCGGCCTTGGCAAAAGTTAGAGCGCAAAAGGAGAAGTTAATACCTGAGTGTACCTTACCCGGAACTACGTTAGGCTTGATTCCCATGTTTGGGATACGTAGGCAACTTCATTTTGAAGTCCAGCCATAAACACTTCCAAATCGATTATGTCCATGTAATGGTTTTGATCATCTTTGTCTTCTCTGTATCCAAGAGTTCGGTTACTATGAGAATTGGTTACAATGTGCTGCGGTGCTATTCAAACAAGGGGCAACTTTCCATTGCCGTACAGTGTGCTGCGGTGCTATTCAGACTAGGGGCAACTTTCAGTTGCCATGCAGTGTCGTTCAAACAAGGGGCAATTTTCCATTGTTTTGGATCTGAGGTTGTGCATCTCAAGAGTAAATCATGCGTTGGTAGAGCAGTGGCCATTTGCAAAAATAGTTTTTGAGAATTTTTAATGAGGTTGACTAATTCTCTCAAAAATAATTTCATTTTTCCAAAAACTGGACCATATCTTGGACCCAAAAAAGGAAAATTTTCAGTGCTCATAACCTGACTTGCATGGTTTCAAATCAGAAAATTGAACAAGAGTGTTAATCTAACTCTCATTTTGGTTAAAATTGTTTTACCAGAAGCAAAAAAAAAAAAAAAAAAAAAGGTCAAAATAATAAACTAGGGGCATAGTTGAGTAGGGTTTTCCGTCTTTTCCCCTTTATCAACGCACTTGCTAGAAAGGGCATCATACCTGCCGGAAAAGGGCACTACTGAAGCTGACCGCAAAAGGGCAGAAAGCTCTCACATCCTACAACCAACGAGGTATCAAGCCAAGTACGAAGCACGAACTGGAATAGGGCAAGATATTCCACTCCCTCATCTGGACAGATCTGATCACGTCCAAACTCCCTAACAGAGCATCGTCAACCAATGTCAGCTGCAGATTTGCTACACACCCAGTTGTAGCGCAACCCCTCTGTGGGAGAGACTCATTGTTGTGAACAAGAATGAGAATCTGATAGAATACCAGGGGCAAGAGCCCACAACTTCCCGCTTTTCTATCAACCACCCAGGGGAGGGATAAAAAAATGAGAGATTGAAGAATAGAGAGATGTGCACTGAGAGAAAAAGTGAGGAAAGGGCTTTTTTCAGAAAAACAGAGCCTGAGGGCCGAGCGATGTGAGAATCACAAATGAGAAAGGGTGGGAAGCAGTACCCCAAGAAACTGGCTCCTCGCAAACTAAGAGGTCTCTCGCCATTGGAACACGTCTGAGTGTCGTGTCTCTTGTTTTCTATATGTCTCGATTCTTGTTGAGTCGTTTCAAGTGTCTGTGTTTGTGTTTAGGTTATTTTACCTTTGTTTTCCTTTGTCGAGTCGTGGTGCGCTGCGTTCGGTTGTAGGCTCAATGCCCAGTTGAGAACTTATTCTCACTCTCAATTTCAAAAAACCGTTTTGTGCTCAGAGTGCCGTACCGTTCTCCACATTTGTGCAAAACAAGATTTGTTCTTTCATAAAACCGCAGGGTTCAACCCAAGTCATGTAAGAACAGTAAAACCAGGACCTATCTGAAGCTATATGGATTCCGGACTGCAAAGCATAAGAAAAGAGGGAAAATTTGGAGCATCTGGGTTTGCTTCAACTTCTGCAAGTTCCCTCACTACATCTCGTATGTTTAGAATGGGCAGTGTGTTCAGAGTAAGCAGTGTGCTGTATGAGCTGTGTGCCGAATAAACTAGAATGCTGTGTTTTGAGCTGTGTGTTAAGAATGAGCAGTGTGCTGTATGAGCTATGTGTTTAGAGTGAACAGAAAACTATGTTGATTGTTTCAATGCCAGAGTGGCAATCAGAAGTGCTCTCCTTGAGTACCATTCCCTGTCAGAGTTACCTTGGCTTTGCAATGAGGGAAAGTTGTGAGTATGGTCAAGAAGAAAATGGCATTTGTGGTTTCTACATGCAGAAGTTACCCTTTGTCAACATTTTCAGCACCTTTGTACTGTGAGTTGAAGGTAAGAGTTCGAAGAACATAAGGGGAGATCCCCGTCAGAGTAGAGCGGTTTACCGCCACTCACTGCATGAGGTGCTTTCTAAAGTGCCACTTTGTTTGTTTATTGCATTCCCTAAACATCATGCTCTACATTGCTTGTAACATGTACTGTATCATCGCACCTATTGTGTTTATTTGCATCTTGTGTTATCTTGTACCATTTATCCTTTTACGCCGAGCAGCGTTTAGGATCGTTGTCCTCTGGGACTTTCTCAAGTTGCGCCGAGCACGCGCCAGATAGTTTGTTTTCAGGCCTCTTCTCACGATTTCAGCGTGGTTTGAGTGTCCCTTTCCTCACACGATTTCGGCGTGTTTGGAATTTATCTCAGGTTGCACCTAGGCGGTTTGTTTTCGGACCTCCTCTTATGATTTCAGCATGGTTTGAGTGTCCCTTTCCTCACACGATTTCGGCGTGTTTGGAATTTATCTCAGGTTGCATCGTGTACGCACTTGGGCGGTTTGGTTTCGGACCTCCTCCCACGATTTCAGCGTGGTTTGAGTGTCCGTTTCCTCACACGATTTCAGCGTGTTTGGAATTTATCCCAGGTTGCATTGTGTACATGCTTGGGCGTTTTGTTTTCGGACCTCCTCTCACGATTCCAGCGTGGTTTTGAGTGTCTCTTTCCTCATACGATTTCAGCGTGTTTGGAATTTATCTCAGGTTGCGTCATGTACGCACCTGGGCGGTTTGTTTTCGGACCTCCTCTCACAATTTTAGCGTGGTTTGAGTGTCCCTTTCCTCACACGATTTCAGCGTGTTTGGAATTTATCTCAAGTTGCGTCTTGTACGCACCTGGGCGGTTTGTTTTCGGACCTCCTCTCACGATTTCAGCGTGGTTTGAGTGTCTCTTTCCTCACACGATTTTAGCATGTTTGGAATTTATCTCAGGTTGTGTCATGTACGCACTTGAGCGGTTAGTTTTTGCACCTCCTCTCACGATTTTAGCGTGGTTTGAGTGTCCCTTTCCTCACACAATTTCAACGTGTTTGGATTTATCTCAGGTTGGCGTTGTAGACGCGTTGAAAGGGTTGTTTTTGGACCTCCTCTCACGATTTCAGCGTGGTTTGAGGTCCTTTTCCTCACACGATTTCAGCGTGTTTGGAATTCATCTCAGGTTGTGTTGTGTATGCACCTAGGCGGTTGTTTTCGGGCCTCTGCTCACGATTTCAGCGTAGTTAGAGTGTTCCTTTCCTCACACGATTTCAACGTGTTTGGAATTTATCTCCGGTTGTGTGGAATGCGCTCCTGATTGGTTTTCTTTGTTCTTCTTCCTCTCACGATTCCAGCATGGTTGGAGTGCATTACCCCATTTGCATCTATTGCTCTTTCTGTTACATCTATTGCATCATATCTGTTTTATTCTGGTCTAGGAGACCTTAAATCCTCTAAAGGTGCAATTCCTTTAGTGTTTGTCGTGCCCAAACGACTTCCAGTGGTCTGGTATAGCCACCTGCCTATGTTTGCGGTGAGTTCCTAGGAGACCAACTGAGACGGTGGAAACTAGAGTTCGAACGGCTCATGCCTAGAACGCAAAGGTTCGGGATTTTCGAGACTAAAGTCTGGTTTAAATACCCAGAGGTATATCCTCAGCTTGCAATCTGTATGGCAGCCCCATAGATTGAGATAGCATATGTATGCGCCTCAATTCTGGATACTGAACGAACCTAGTCTGTCGCCCTGTTGGAATACAGGGAAAGCTGCGACCATAGTCAGGGAGAAAAGTAGTACCTGCAGTTCAACCGAGAAGAAGGGGAAGGTCCCTAGCAGAATGAGGTAGGTCATTGCCAATTGCCCTTATAAGGTACCTTCACTTCCTAACTATTACATTGCACAACATTGCATAAATCTTGAATTATCAAACCGGCTTCGCACAGCCTATAAGTCCAATTTTCAAACCGGCGTCGCGTAACGTATAAGTCCAATTATCAAACCGGCTTCGCGTGGCATATTAGTCCAATTTTCAAACCGGCTTCGCGTAGCGTGTAAGTCCAATTATCAAATAGGCTTCGCGTAGCGTATGAGTCCAATTATCAAAATCTTTCTGCATAACATTTTGCATCATGCCCCTGAACTATGCTGGTTTGATTCCTTGCAAAAGGATACGTAGGCAGCCTGTGGGCGCAACCATTTATTTTTCTGTACTTTGTTTGTGTGTCCAAGTCTTCGGCCATGTCAGAAATGGGTCGTCTCTGGGCTTTGACATTCACTCCCGGCACTTCTTGACTTCTGAGTTCTGTCAAAGAGGGGCAACTGTAGACACCCCATTTTGACCGACCTTAAGACTCAGACGTTATCGATTGAGCGCTCGGTCATTGCGCATGTTGTGCTCGTTTTGAGGTTTCGAAGTTCTTGGCTGAGAGCCTCGCCTCCGAACCTCAACACTCTTTGAACTTTGACTCGGTCTGCGGACTAAGTCTTATTTTCTCTTCTCGGAGGGAGGGAGAGATCTTGTAGACTATCTCTCGGTGGTCGTAGACTACTTTTCATGGTCGTAGGCCACTGTTCCCGTTTGGAGACTAGTTTCCGATTTTTGGAGCCGTCGGCCGTGCGCCTCAATTTGGGACCGCTTAACTTTCTCCGTTTGGCACGGTTTTTGGAACACACCTTGTTTCCTCTATCTAGAGGGACACTGTGGTCCGGGAGACCACTTTTGTGGTCGTACGCCACTTTTTGTGCTCAACAGCCAGTTTTCGGGGCACCCGACCGCGCACTTTGCCCCCCGAACTCTTGTTTTGCATCCGTGTTGCTTCATTTTTGGCATGAACCTTGTTTTCCTTGTTTGGGAGGTGGTACGAGGGTGGGAGACCACCTTTTCTCCTTGGAGACCACTTTCTCCCCGCCAGTCGATTTTCTTGTCGGGAAGCTGGTTTTCTTGGTCTTTGGGCCACATTCGCTGGTCTCCCACCACACCACTAGCTTGCTTTCAAAGTGGAGACCACCATTTGCCTTGGCCAACCAGTTTTTATCCGGGAGACCACTTGCCTTGGTCGGCCGACTAGGTAAAGTGGTCGGCCAACCACCTTTTCTGGTCGGCCAACTTCCTCTTGTTTTGTTTGTCTAAATGCATGCCAGCTGTGCCAGTTGGAAGGCACATACTGGATCCTCCATACACGTGTATGGAGGATTTGCAACCAAGTTTTTAGCTTCTTGGAGAAGCTTTGGCTTTGAAACTCTATAAGAGAGGCCCTCCCTCTCCTTATACCAGGTTGAAAAAATGCTCTAAGGCAAAGCTTATATCTCTCTCTTTGTCTCTATATTTTAGGCTTAGAAAATGCTTTGTTCTTGGCCTATTGCACACCACCTCATAACCATACACCTTCACCATTGTTACTCAGTTGCTGAAGGGTTTTGAGAGGTCTCAAAAGTTGGGTTTTGGTTTAGAAAAGTTGCTGGTTTTGCTGAGCTTCAAGGGTAACTCCTTTTCCATCTTTTTGAACATTGTTTTGATCCTTCTCTTAGCCTCATTTGCATGCTTATTTGAGCTTTGTTGTCAACTGAAAAAAACTTCATATTTAAGTATTTTTCATGTTTGTTTAAGGCTCTTTTGGTGTTGAGGGTCATCTGCCTTCTTGCATGCTCTATTTAGCCTTGTTTTGTGCCATGCCATAAGGCAGTCGAGCTAGTCTTTACTTGGCCTTCATACCACTGAAATCCAGTGGATTTTCAATGGTGAGAATGTGACTTTGAGGGCCTAAATCAGAGAGGGGTGACCCTCTCTCTTGTTGTCTTGTTTACTAGCATTTATGGCCTACCAAAGGAGCATATGTTTATACCATTTGGAGGCCTAGTTCAAGCACTTTTTGGTGACTACTAGGACCAGCCTAGGCTCTGACCATGGCTGGTTTGGTCCCCTTTTCCTTGATTTTTGCATGTGTAGAGTAATCCCTTTCATGGCTTATCAAAGGAGCATGTCATTCTTGCATGTATTGGTCTTGTTTCAGTGGGTTTTTGATCATCATTCGGCATGCCATGACTCTATTTTTGCTTGGTTTGGTAGTCCTTCACATGCTTCATATGCTTGTAGTGTAACTCATGTTCACTAGCTCACAATGCATGTTGTTTTGGCCCTCTATTCTAGCATATTTTGGCCATACTTCAAACTGATTTTGTTCATATTTTGGGCTGCCTTAGCTCTGTCTTGAGGCCTCTTGGTCAAATAAATGCTAGCCATGCATACTTGTTGTGTAATAGCATTGACTAGCTTTGAGTTTGGAGGTCCCTTGCATGTTTAACTTGAGCTATTTACATGTTTTGGCATCATTAGGCATGATATTTCAGAGCTTTTAGGGGTGCTACACTTCCATAATTTCCATGCTTTAAGTGCTCTTTAGAGTTGTGCATTTATGCCCTATTTGCGAGCCATTGCATGAGCTTCACTTTTGTGCCTTTCAAGCCATCATACCAACCCATTTTGCTACTGTTTTGGGCCTCCATAGGGTCTGTTTGGGGTTGGTTTCATCATTTGAGCATCGCGTTGCATGCCTATAGTGTAATGCACTTCACTAGTTTCATTGCTTGAGCCATTCAACATGCGTTGTATGAGTTGTTTGCATGATTCAGAGTCATTTTGGAGTCATGTTATATGCCATTTCAGAGCTGGAATATATGCCATTGTACTCCATGTTTAGTCCTTTCAATGCATATGCAAAGTTGTGTTTTTGTGCCTTGGGCTTAGGCCCTTGCATTGTGTATGATAGCATGAGTTTTGGAGTCTTGTTTTCATTATGTTTGGCCACTGATTTGGGTGTGGCAGAGGCCCATTCATTTTGGTTTAAGTCCATTTTTGCATTGAGTATGCCATTGTATTCCATAGCATTAAGTATGCCACATTGTCGCATGATTGATCATTGCATTGTGTATGCCTTGATCATCTCATTGTGTATGTTAGTTCTTAGGTGCGTTGTGTATGCTAAGTACCATGTCCATTGAGTATGCCATTGTTAGTTCATACCATTGTGTATGCTAGTTGCATGTTTACATGTTATCCCTTGCATGTTTGCATGACTTAGTTGCATTGCATTTAGGTTGTGTACTTGGAGTCGCATTGAGCATGCCATGTTTGTTACATTGTGTTTGGGATAGAAGTTAGCCCCAAACACGGGAAGCGAGGGACGTTTCATACTAGAAATGATGAAACGTGCCTCAATTCCCGGTCGCCGACATTCTTGACTACCTATGATGGAGTTGTTGGCTTTAGGCGTTAATATGTGTATTCATTCTATATTAAGTTGTGCAATTCAGTTCCTCGGCCATCATGCATCGAGATGCGTGATTAGTGGTCCAAGGATCGAGACCTACACTTCCTTGAGCTTGTACAATGATGGGGAGAGTGGTCGTGTACACATATGTTGAAAATACCTTGCCATGCCTCTCTCTTGCTCCCTGTTGCAGAAAACCATAAACCAGAGGCAGAAACTGGTCGGTCGACCAGCTTTTTTGGCAGGCCGACCACCCTTTTGGTTTCTCCCACAAAAGGTGGTCGGCAGGTGGCCTCCAAGGCCAATAGTTGGTCGGCAGCCTTCCCACAGATTCCCAGAATGGAGTTTCAATGTTCTGGAGCTTTGTGCAAATTTCTGAAATCAATTGCAAACAAAGGCGAGGCGAGGCGAGGCGTCGCGAGGTGGAGTTTCAATGTTCTGGAGCTTTGTGCAAATTTCTGAAATCAATTGCAAACAAAGGCAAGTCGGGGCGTCGCGATGGATTTCCCGACAAGGCGACTTGAGCATGCATGCATCCTTTATCATTCAAGGCAGAGCTGAGGCAGTCCATATTCATATAGTTTGCATGCTAGTGTAATTGCTAACTTAATTAGTTTGTTAATTAATTAGAGTTCTGTAATAATTAGCTGTAATTTATTATTCATTTTGGTTGTGTAATAACTAGCTTAATTAGATTAGCTTATATTAGCTAGTTGGTGTTGTATTATCTATTTGGATCCTCCGTCGAGAGGGCGAATTTTGTAATAAGTGTGCGTGTGTGTGATGAATGTCTTCCAACCCCACGTCTTTCTCCCTTTTACTTACCTGCTTTCGATGGCTAGTTTTAGGGCATGTTTCAATTAGCATCCTTATGCTTCGCATGTTTGTATTCATTCATCTATCTTGCATGCACCGGGCCTGGCGCATCATACTAACTGCATTGTATTTCAAATCCGAGTTGAATACATGTTATTTGTAGCATCTCATATGCCATCTTAGAATAGCCAAGCCTATCTTAGTTGCATTTTGCATGTGTTGCATTAGCCATCTTAACATGAACTACGATCATGCATTGATTACTAACTAGTTTCTATTTTGGCTTGGAGTACTCGGTGATATACCTGCCTGAATGCCTATGGGTGAAGGTTGGATTATTTAAATTGGAACAATTCATCGATTGCGAGTTTTAAGCCCACTTGAGAGTGGCAAATCACCATGTTTTCTAAGCCCACTTGAGGGTGGCAAAATCTGCATTTTAGCCTACTTACGAGTAGCAAACCGCTTTCAAAAACAAACATGAGATGTTTTGTTCCAACTTAGATGATCCAGTCTATACTTGTATGCTGTGCGCATCACGTAGCAAGTCTAGGCTAATAAACCGGAATAAGAGCACATATGTTTTTCAAAAAAAACAAGATATCATGTTTAGTAGTGGCCGATCTTTGATCGGGCGAGCGGGGGTGCTCATTGCATGACCTTCCCCAATCGTGCCCAAGTTCCCGAGCCGAGGCAACTTTGGTGATGACGGACACGTGGCCGTAGGCACAAATCAGGGTTTCTTAAATTCTCCCAAAATAAAATATTTAGGTGGCGACTCTGTATGTGGCAAAGCAGTCCATGTTTGGCACTTCTTTCTAAAAATTAGTTTTTCAAAATGATTTGCCGGATTTGGACTCTTTGGTGATTTATCAATCTCGTATTGCACTTTGTGAGATCAGATGAAGAACCGTGACATTTGAGTCCGAACTATAATAAGCCCAGATGAACAAAACGGGATTTTCCCGTGACGTTCGGGGACGTCTACACTTGGAAAACCCATCCATAAAGGACAGCAATGCAAGGGCCGCAATGAGGTCCACTAACTCATCAATGTGTGGAAGAAGAAAGTCATCCTTCGGACTGGTTCTGTTCAAGTCCCGGAAGTCTACACACACCCAGATTCTACCATCCTTCTTTGGCATTGGGACGATGCTGGCCAACAAAGTCGAATACTTAGGTACTAACAAGAAACCTGCTTCGATCTGCTTGGTGACCTCTTCCTTGATTTTTAGCGCCCAATCCGGACGCATTGTACACAACTTCTGCTTGATCGGTCGGGCCTCAGGGTCAAGAGGGATCCGATATTGTACAATCTCAGGATCGATTCCAGGAATGTCTTTGTTGGACCACACGAAAACATCTTTGAAATCTTGTAACAAAAGCGACTAAGTGCTCGCGCTCCTCCGAAGACAACGTAGACTTGATCTGGACCAGATACGGATCCTTCTCAGTACCCCCATTAATGGCAATGATTTTATCAGCACAAGGTTTAGCAAACCTCTCATTTTCTCGATTAATCAAGTTTTTTAAAACCAGAGGAATTCCTTCCTCTTCGTTTTCATTAAAATTCTAAAAATCTTGGTTAATACAATAAACCAACAACATAGAGAAGTACACATAATTTGCAGAGTTCTCATTTAAAAGGTCTAGATCTTCGGTTACAGACTTGAAAGAAAAGCTAAATGATGACCTAGACAAGACTTTGGTATCTGGGCTACCACCCCCAGAAATACCAGACTCAGACTTAGAAGAACTGGAATCTAATTCCAACCCGACAGACTCAGGGGAATCAGACGCTAGCTCATCACCCGATTCAGAACTAGACAGAAAGCCTTCCTCCAGCTGCCAGGTAGGAGATGGTGCCTCTGATGCATCCAAAATGCTGTTGGTTGAGTTCTGTCACAACCCAAACCTGCCCCTATGGGTTTAGCATCGTAACCGGGCAGTAATCCTTGGATTACCAAAGGCCTCTTAACAGAATATCATATAGTTAGGAGCTACAGAAGCAAATATACAAAATATTTGTGGTCTAATGAGCTGTGATGACATACATGGGACAGATAGACAAATAATTTAAAACTTCAAAAAAAAACTTGCGAGCGAAGTCAAAAGATATAGTATTTACCCATCATCCCATGAACATATAAACAGAAATCTTGCCCGCACTTAAAACGAGAAAAGTCTAGTACATTACAAAAATAGCCACTAAACTTGCTTCCATCCGGAACCTCCTCGAGAGGCACAAAGGTTGGCTGACAAAAACTTAAACATAGGCCGTGAACTTTGGACCTGGTCATGTGCCTGCTCACCTACATACATAATATAAATAGTGAGCTGGAGCCTAGTGAATAACAACAAAGTAAAGGGGTTTTAATGAATGATGTCCATACAGATTCAGAAATCATAATTCAAATTCATAACAAATTCATAGTCATATTCTTGTTCAGATCATATAGAGAAATCAGAATTCATGCTTAATCATACGTCGTACATCCATTAGCGCTAATAGAACAGATACGGAATAGATGCATAACATATGGTGGCTATGAATGCCAGTTCCATAGAGGAACCTCCGGATCCGGGTAACAAAGAATATACACGCTGAGCTCCATGATGGAGCCTTCAGTACGGGTAACAGATGACAGACATAATAAGTCCCACAATGGGACCTCCGATACCAGGTAACAGTTAACAGATATCACATGATGCTAAGGATGCCACGAATACATTGTCAGAAATCGGCTGATCATTCATTGTACAGAACATAACATTTCAGAAAATAGATCTTATTTCATCATACGGAAAATAAATAAAGTGGAACATAGCTTTACTAAGTTATTACTCACAGTTGGCTTCGGGTGCAGATAGACAGAGCAAGCTAATCAAACGGTCTACGACACGTGACCTACATTAACACATAACAAATACACATCTGAAACACACATTGGAATACATCTAACCCATTACGTTCTTGTTCTCAGTGTGACTCTTCATTGATCGTCCTTATTATGCCTTAATCTTGGCCTAGGAATGCATAGGATGGAATGAAGATGCAAAAAAATAGATTTGGAACACCTTTTCCAAAACTTGCTGAAAATAGGGTCCATGCTTGAGCGTGGCTTTCCTCGCTCGAGCGAACATGCAAAAGTGAGGGTTTGCTCGAGCGTGATTTCCTTAGCTTGAGCGGACTGTAAACTCTGAAAAAAGTACTGATTGCTTATTTTTCACGCTCGACAGAAGCTTGATCTCCGCTCGTACGTGAGACTCAGGCCCTCACTCGAGCATGTTGAAAAACAAATGAACTTTTGGATACATGCATTTCATGCTCGAGCGGGTATCATGTCACTTGAGCGGAAGTGCACGCATTCAGAGTGCTTTGCTCGAGCGTGAACTCCCACGCTCAAGCATAGATTCAAATTCTGAAATTTCCAGATTTGATCATCCAGCTTCAAACTCAAACTAAACACTTCAAAACTAATCCTCTTGGGCCAAAATTTTGAAAAACTTTTAGATATTCAAAAAATATCACGAGTGAAAAATCCTTTCATGAAATCAAGGCCCAAAAGCATGCCAATTGTTCAAAAATTCAACTTAAACCTTATGAATGTTTCATGAACATAACATGCATGAATTTTCTTGATCTTGAGCTTCTCAAAACATGATCAAATGCCATAAAACAACATAAAACTTGATAATTTCCCAAAATCAAGGTGAATTCAAGACATGCATAATGGAATGCTTGGAAATCATGCTCAATTTGTGAAGAAATGGACATGCATGCATGGTATGGCTCAATTCTCTCCTACTTTAACTCAATTCCCATGTGAATTCATCTAATTTACCTGAGGTCTTGAAAAATATAACCCAATTACACAACTAAGAATTTGATCCCTTACCTAGAGACTTGAATTCACAAGTGTTGAAGTTAAACTCTCCAATCCTCTTCCAATAACAACAATTCCTAGCAAATCCTCTAGTTGAGTTCAATTCCCAAGCCTAGGACCAAATCTTCATACTCTTTCTCTCTCTCATGTTTAGAGCATCAATTTGGGGTAGCGAGTGAGCAAAATTGACTAGTGAAGTCAAGTGGGCCTTAAATAGGCTTCATGGAATTGATGTAATTTGTTTTGGCTTAATCTAAATTAATGAGCATTAATTAATCTACTTTAATCATTCCAAATCGAATTTCAATTGACCTTACCAGAAAATCCTAAAAATTCTAAACAACCCATAAATCAAGTCAATTTCAGAGTCAGATACCGATAAGGCCTTCAATTCGTAGACCGAAACTAAAGCATGAACAGATGTTTCTACGTTAAATAGATATAATCCACAAAATGATGCAATGCACATGTAATTAACTCAGAATTTCTTCTTAATTACTTATTAGGCATACATAAACATGAATTAGCGCTAATCATGGGCCGAGGTTGTTACAAGTTCACACCCCGTTCCTCCCCGATTATAGAGATAGTAAGGTTATCTTCCAAGTTCTCTGGTTGACCGCAGGATCTGCTAGGAGACTAGCCAGTGCTGCTCCTACTCCAAGTTCGCTGTTGTCTGAGTCACTTTCCATGGTCTATTTAGCTTCAGTACTTGGTTCAACCTTTTCCTCAGTATCACTGTTCTGCAGTTGCAGATCAAAAAAGATCTCAAACCCAAGGACACACTGCTTCGTGAAATTCACCCAAGGCTCAAGAAAAACCACAAAAGAGGAAATCTTCACCCTCTCGAACAAGGCGTCCATTCAATGTTCCCTGGATTGGCCTGTGGATGAGCTTAAAATGTTTCCCGGCTTGCTTGGCCTTGGCTCTGCCTCTGATTTCATCTCCTTTCCTGATCTAGTCCTTTTTTGTGGGTACATAGCCCAGACCAAAGGCATCTGTGTTGTCCGGCACATCTGTTAGTGCAATAACACCTTTCCGACCACTTCTTCTGAGTCATATTCCTAGCACATGTTGTAGTTCATTCATGAAATAAATAGATTGGGCACTGACATACATGCCCTCATCAGCAGCTAGTATAGTTTGCACAACTCAAGCCTCAGCCAAAGTAAATCTGGAAAGGAACACAACTTTATCCCCATGTTTGATCTCTAGTACCGGCGTAGTCACTTCCCGAGGTGGGTGGATGGATGCATTCCCAAAGACGGTAGCCACTCCTCCCCTATGAGGGTATTTCAACATCTGATGGAGAGTGGAGGAGGCTGCCTTTACATGATGCAACCAGGGCCTCCCTAACAGCAAATTGAAGGTAGCCGGCACATCTAAGACATGAAACTCAACCTCCTGCCGAGCTGGGCCCACCTAAACTCTAACTTGCACCATGCCCATGGCCACTTTGCTCGTATTATCATATGCCCGAATTACTTGGGCTATGGGAACAAAGTTCTCTAGTTTAAAGCCAATCGCATAGGGTATGTGAGAAGGACAGACATTGTTGGCCAAACCGGTATCTATCAACACCACCGACACCCATTTCTCCCTACACTCCACAGATATGTACAAGGGTTTATTGTGAGTCGAGCCTTCCGGCGGCAGTTCTTTATCAGAGAAGGTTAGGGTTGGCCTAGCGCCACCTAGGAAGACCAATCCCACAAGCTGTTCGGGGGTAGTGTCAATGGACAATTAAGCCTTGTCTATTACTAACAATACTGTCTGTCGATGTACCCAGGAGGCCATAAGAAGACTGTAGATTGAGATGTCAGCTTGGATTTTCTTAAGCTGTTTCAACACTGCCTCTTCTTCTTTCTGTTTGTCGACCTCTCTGTCTTTTCCAGATGCCTCAGCTTGATGTAAGTGTGGTGGCTTAAAATGCTACCTACTTCTTGTCATGTGATCTATTTCTTCAGCATACCACGTGATGTTTGGAAGGCACTCACCCCAGTTTTCGTCAGTGTAGGCCAAATATAGATCGTTATCGTCCCACCATACACCTTCAGTAGCCGACAAACAATTGTCCAACTCCGTTTGTATTACCTTCACATCGCAAGTATCTCCCACAGGGTGTTGGGCCATTATTGCTTTCTGGTTGTCTTCAATCCTCTCTCGTTCAAACTACTTCAGTGCAGCTTCCTGTTCTGTGTTCGTAGTGCTCACAGTGCCCAGTTCCTGAGCTGAATTTTCCATGCCGGCGTTCTCTAGCAGTTTTCTCTTCTCATCGGCCCTTCTGGCCACTACAACAATTCCTGCTTCATTTTCCTCTGGTTTCATTTTAGTTCCTTCCTCCTTAACCAGCTTATCGCTCAGCCACCCAGAGTTGTCAGTTGATCCATTTAAATCGAACCAGCCAACTTGCACATCCCCTTGATCTTGTTCATCAAAGAACTACAGGTTGTCTACATCCTCCTTGAGTTCCGCCAAATCATCCAACCCCTGGCTTGGGCCATCTTCCCTAACTACATTAACCTCTACTACAGTTGGCAACACCAGTTCTGGCTTGACTTGACCGGTTGGCATAATGTAGTAGCTTGGATCGTACACCCCACTAGGTAAGTCCTCAGAACTCTCCGGCAACGGACTCATACCTTCCTCCAAGGTCGACCTCCCTTCTACTGTAACTGTCACCCCCACAGGCTTAGGTTGAAGTGCAGACGTGTCTATCATGCACAGATTTGTGCTTTCAAGAATGAACAACGTTGGTCTTTGTAGGTGAGAAAGGGGTAATATATACGCTGGGATTGTAGAGGATGGCCAGTGTATGGATTAAGTTTAGATTTTGACGTGGAGGAACTTGATTGTGGGTCGAGAGTGGGTTTGTAGTTTCATTTGGTTTTTGGGGTGGTGCGATTACCTTATTGTCGATGAGGTCTTGAATCTCATGGCGCAGTCGGAAGCATTGGTCGGTATCATGACCACGATATTGGTGAAACGTGCAGTATTTTGCTGGGTTTTGTTTGGGCGGAAGAGGATCAGGTAATGGGCGGGGTTCTAATGGTTTGAGGTGTCCTTTTTTGACTAGCATCTTCATGGCTTGAGACAGGGTCATGTAGAGTTGGGTAAAGGTCCTCTAGGATCGGGTAGGGTTAGCTGAAGTTTATGGAGCCATGTTGGCAAAGGGATTAGTAGTCTTGGTTGTGGTGGTGACAGCGCTCACATCTGACAGCGTCGCAACTGTGCTACCACTGGTGGTAGCATTGGAACTGTGCACAAAAGGCCTTTTTGTCGGGTCTTTTTCATTTGCAATCAACCCTTGTTTCATGGCGTCTTCGATTTGAACCCCTATCTCATGGAGCTCGGTGAATGTGAACAGAGGTAGGATGATCATCTTCTGTAACAACTTCCTGTGCAGATTGTGAACTACCATCCTTATCTGATCTTTCTTAGAAGGCCTTGTGGTCATCATCGAGGCCTATCCTCTCCACCTCGTCACAAATTCTTAAAAGCCCTCCTTCGGCTTTTGGCGTGTTGCTTCGAGATCATGAGTTGTGACCTCAATCTGCGTATTATACGAATACTGTGCAATGAAGGCCTCAGCCATCTCCTCCTAATTCTGCTTGACAGAATCTTCCAACTTCGCATACCATATAGTCGTTGTACAAGACATAGTACGGCCAAAGAGAGACAGCTTCTATAATTTGGTCAGGCCCATCGGCCGCAAGTTGTCTGAAAATAGTCGAAGGTGGATCATTGGATCTCTAGAGCCATTGAATCGATCAATGTACGACATTTTGAACCGATTTGGCAGTGTAACTACAGAGTCGGTATACCCGTCCTCTATGTCTGGGAAGAAGTTAACACCTTGTGCTCTCCTAAATAGCTTCTCCAGTTTATTAACCTTAAGCGCAGTCGGGTCCACCTCAAACTCAAATGGAGCCTTAGTTTGATACACAGGTGCTTTGGAGGCTTGTGCTGGGATCGGCTCTACCGAATTGCCCTGATTCTCTTGGACATTAGCAGTATGGGCAGTGACTTTAGGTGTTGGAATACCCGTGGAAGGTGCATGGGATGCAGAGGCCGCTGTCGGCTGTGGTTACTGTTGTTGTAGCCTGTTTATTACCTCGACTTGACGGGCAACATCTTGTTGTAGGGTTTTAACTGTTGGCTGAAGATGATGTATTAATTCCTCTATACTAACTATGGGGGATTGTGTCATCAGAGTATGCGAGTAATCTCATGCTAGACTAGAAGTAGAAGACTGTCCCTGAACCTGACTGGATACAGGTGAATTGAGGGGCGATTGCTGTAAAAATTGGACCGATGAACTCTGCCTGATTCTCTTCCGTCTTGTAACCGGTGGTAGTGAAGGAAACACGAGCTGTCCCCAAACAAGATATCTGGTTTTGCAAAGCCTTCTAACTCGGGTCCAGTGTACTTGGGGGATATCCGAACTTTCTGAAGCTATGCTATTAAACTACCTAGCAAAAAGAAAGCAGTAATCAAAAATCGCACGGCACCCTAGCTAATAATGTTATCAATACAAATGTAATCAAAGCTGTAGGATTGCACTTAACACTGAATTTTGCCCCCAAAACAGATACCAAACTCGCAACTGATGTGCACGTTTTTGTACAGCTTCACTGTAAAGCACATACCAGTTAAGTGAGAGCCAAAACACCTCTATGAGGGGTAGGGTTGCCCTGTCCTAGTTTCATCAGGAGCTAGGGTTCACTATTCAAACGAAGCGGTCTCACGCAATCCTGTATTTAGGTAAGCATCTTGTCCTAATTTGGAACAGTCTCTATGGCTTTTCAATATACAACTAGGCCGAATGGTCAAAAAGGTACCTCAGCAAGACCAGCTAATATACCTCTCACACCTAACACTGAGAAGTGAAAGGAGGATCAAACGGTATAGCGATACTTCAGATCCAAGGGTTGTGTTTCCATCATGGCAGAGCCCATGACCGGTCAGCCTTTTGGCAAGCTTTTAGGCAAGCCTCTGGCAAACCGTCCAGGAATGACAGATGGTAAACACAGTGACTTAGGCGCACCAATGCAAATGCAAATGCAAAGAAACATATAAATGTAGATAAAATTTTATATCACGAAGTTCAAGTCAAGTTCTCTAAATTCCCCAGTAGAGTCGCCAGAAACTGTAGCTTGACCTTTTCGTGCCCCCTTTTGAAAGACGAATAAGCCCTAGAGTATTAGACTCCCGTGGTTCTGAATCTGATTCCACAAGTGCAATGTGAAATAGATAAACACCAAAGAGTCTAAATCCGAAAAATCTTTTGAAAAATCGATTTTGAATAAAAAAAATGCCAAAAATAGACTGCTCTGCCAAATTACAGAGTCGCCATCTAAATATTTTTGAAAAATTTAGGAAACTCATGACTCGTTCCAAAGGCCACGTGTCTGTTATCACCAAGATTGTCTCGGCTTGAGAAATTAGGTACGAGGGGAAGGTCATGAATTAAGCACCCTCGCTCGCCCGATCAATGATCGGCCTCCACTAATCATGATATGAATCTTATCTACATTATATGCTCTTGCTCTGGTTTATTAGGCTAGCATTACTATGTGATGCGCACACACACAAGTATAGACTAACTTGCGAGAATTGGAACATTTCGGTTCATGTTTGTTTGCAAAATTGTTTTGAATATGTACCACTTGAAAAAGTGATTGCATATAAACATTACTCAAATTATTCCAATTCAAGCAACTAGCCTCCATCCACAGGCATTCAAGCAATTTATCAAATAAGCAATTAACCTCATGGAAAACATGCTAGACATGGCAACAATCACACGCATGCAATATGCAAAAGCAAGTAAAGGCTCACCTAGTACTCTAAGCCGAAAAGATGAAAGAGTTAGAAAAATGCGTGATCTTAACTATGCAATATGACTAATGCAACGCATGCAATATGCAATTACTAGACTCGGCTACTAATATGGCATATGAATCAATTTGATAGCATGCAGTTTAAGCACCGTTTTCAAAGAAGTATTTAAACGACAATGCAAGTTAGAATGATACGCCGAGCCTCGGTGTATGCAAGACAATGGATGCAAGACATGAGAGATGCTAAACAAAACATGATGCCCTAAGCTAACCATCATAAGCAGGTAAATAAAAGGGAGAAAGATGTGGGGTTGGAAGATACACACATTATTATACACCCTCACACAGGAGGGTCCAAATGAATAAAATAGCTAACTAATTAAAGGGGGTACCTCAACAAGGCTACCTAATATACCTCTCACACCTAACACCGAGAAGTGAAAGGAGGATTAAACGGTACAGTGGTAGTCCAGATCCAAGGGTTATGTTCCCATCATGGCAGAGCCCACGGCCGGTCAGCCTTTTGGCAAGCTTTTGGGCAAGCCTCCGGCAAACCGTCCAGGAATAGCAGATGGCAAACACAGTGACTTAAGCGCACCAATGCAAATGCAATCCAAAAAACATATAAGCGTAGATAAAATTTCACATCATGAAGTTAGAGTCAAGTTCTCTAAATCCCCAGCAGAGTCGAGAGAAACTGTAGCTTGACTTTTCGCGCTCCTTTCGGAAGACAAATTAGCCCTACAGTATTTCACTCCCGCAGTTCTGAATCTGATCTCACAAGTGCAATGTGAAATAGAGAAACACCAAAGAGTCCAAATCCAACAAATCTTTTTGGAAAATTGATTTTGAATCAAAAAGCCAAAAATGGACTATTTTCCCAGATACAGAGTCACCACCTAAATATTTTGGAAAAATTTAGGAAATTCATGACTTGTGCCAAAGGCCACGTGTCCGTCATCACCAAGATTGTCTCAACTTGGGAACTTAGGTACGAGATGGAAAGGTCAAGAATTGAGTACCCTCGCTCGCCCGATCAAAGATCGGCCTCTATTAATCATGATGTGAATTTTATTTACATTATATGCTTTTGTTCCGATTATTAGGCTAGCATTACTATGTGATGTGCACACACACAAGTATAGACTAACTTGTAAAAATTGGAACACTTGATTCATGTTTGTTTTTGAATTTTTTTTGAATATGTACCACTTAAAAAAGTGATCTCATATGAACATCACTCAAATTATTCCAATTCAAGCAATTAGCCTTCATCCACAAGCATTCAAGCAAATATATCAATCAAGCACTTAGCCTCATGGCAAGCATGCTAAACATGGCAACACTCACATTCATGCAATATGCTAAAGCAAAAAAGAGCTCACCTAGTACTCCATGGCAAGCCAAAAGAAAAGAGTTAGAAAAATGCATGCTCTAACTAATGCAACATGACTAATGCAACACATGTGAAAATGCAACTAATAGGCTCGACTACGAATATGGCATATGAATCAATTTGATAGCATGCGGTCTAAGCATGTATTCAAAGAAGCGTTAAATTAACAATGTAAGATAGCATGATGAACTGAGCCTCAATGTATGCAACACAAGTGGATGCAAGGCATGAGAGATGCTAAACAAAATATGCTGCCCTAAACTAACTATCATAAGTAGTTAAATAAAAGAGAGAAAGACGTGGGGTTGAAAGACTTACACATTATTACAAGTATGCGCTCTCCTGCCTGAGGGTCCGAATGAATAACCTAGCTAAACTAATTAACTAGTTATTACAAAATGAAATGGATAAATTAGCTAAGCTACTTAACTAATTATTATAACAACAAATTAATAAACTATTCGAGATAATTAACTAATTATTACAAGACAAAATTAAATAACTAGTCTAGCTAACTAATTATTTACAACACTTTACGAAATCAACTAGCTACAACTAATTAATTACAACAAATATCTAAGCTAAGTAATTAAACTAAACGGCCTTGGGAAGTAAGGAGTGCTCATGCATGCGTGCAAATTTTCACCCGAAAAAGCCAATGTTCTGCTGCCAAGAAGCCTCCGTTACATAATTAGAACGTATGCACTGTTTTCCACCTCAAAACCAACTCTGTTCCATTTCAAAAAGCCACTGCTGGGTTCTGCAAAGGTGGATGACAGGCCAAAAATGGTGGCCTGTCGTGCACAAAAGATGGTCTGTCATCCATGAATGGTGGCCTGCCAGCCACAAAAAGTGGCCTGCTGGCCACTAATTCTTGGTTCTTCCCACTGCAACAGAGCAAATAGAGCAAGAACAAAATATTCTCAACGGTTGTTTGCGCAACTTAACCCTCCTTCTCATCAATCAGCTCAAAGGAGTAGTAAATTTGATTCACAAACCATCAATCGACGCAATTTCATTGCATGATGGCCTATGAACCAAAGGGTAGAATTTCAATAAATGCAACAATAAAAGACTCTCAAACCTCCTCCCTATCATGGATTGATCAAGGGAAGTGATGGACAATGACTCTTGAATCGTTTACATCACTACCAAGTATGAAACAATTTAAGACTCAAGGGTACAATTTAAGACTCAAGGGTTCAATTAATGTCCGATTGAACCCAAACCAAGTTATTATCTTGCTTCATTTTAGTCTCAATTTTATTACTCCATTTTAATTACTAACCATTCCTGTCATGACCCAAACCCGCCCCCATGGGTTAAGCACATAACCGACCAATAATCATGACATTACCAATGGCCTCAAACCAAATAAAATATATTCCAATAGAGTTAAGGGGCCAAAACGAAAGCAAACTTAAAACTTTTATCGATAGAGCTGTGCTTACCTGGCACATCATAACATTTCACATATATTCATTAATAACCCACATCAAAGAACGTTAACATACAACTTTATACAATAGTATCATTCAAGTCATGGTCAGCCAATCAAAAGCTTATATACAACTGTGGTCTAACGTTTTCGCCAATATAGCAAAATTATAACAAAAGAACAAAAGAGGCGAAGACAAGTCTCGTGCGTGAGACATTAGGGCTGACTCTTCAAAACCTTGACTGTTTCTCACATAACTTCACCGAGGCTGGGTTTGTACATCTCTTGGCTCACCTACAGGCACATGAATGAGACTGAGCGAAAGCCTAGTGAATAATATCAACTAGAGAAGATACATGAACGAACTTGAAACTGTTACATCAGACGGCCTTGGGCCCAATTCATGTTTCTATCTAATGTATCAAACGAAAAAAGTTCTAGATGTATCAAACGGCCGTTGGCCCATTTCATTCATGTCAAACGGCCTTTGGCCCAATCTTTCATGTCAAACGGCCTTTGGCCCATTTCATTCATGTCAAACGGCCATTGGCCCAATCTTATGGCATAACAGATATTTGTCCACAATTTGTTTAACAAATTTATAAGACTGATATGGAAATAAGCAATTGGACAAATAACATACTTCAAATATCTTTACTAAGATATTACTCACAGTGATCTGCGGGTGGATTTGCTCTCGTGCTTGACCCTACACATTTCATGAACATAATGGGTCACAAACGATTCAATCTGTTCTTAAATTCATACATCCCTCTTAGGCTTCTTTCTTATTCTTTTAACTCATTTACAATGCTTAATGTATGCCTAAGAGTACTTAAAAATGAAAGAGAACGGAAAATGAAACACAAAACATCTTTACAAAATTTCTAAAACAGGGCTCCGCATTTGAGCGTGGCTTTGGCCGCTCGAGCTGACCCATTGGGTCTATAAAAATACTGGTTGCCTCATTTTTACGCTCGAGCTTGACTTTGAACACTCGAGCTGAAAGTCAAACTACATGGCTTGATGCTCGAGCGTAAATCTCCCTGCTCGAGCGGACGTCCATGCCTGTAAAAGTTCTAGGAACTAGCATTTCACGCTCGAGCGGCCATTACCCCGCTCAAGCGGACATGCCGAATTCTAGGTTTTCCAGCAAGCTGTTTGAGCTTCCAACTTGCATTCAAACTAATTTAACTTGCATATTATGACTCATACTTCACATGCAGACCTTCTAACATGTTACAAACGTTAAATTACAACATTTTGAAGTTCAATTCCCATGGATCAATTTCATACTCATGCCATTCTTGCCAAATTCATCTCCAAAACATGTAGTTGAGTCCATAGTCTCATTTTGATGGATGCATGTCTTAAATGACTTCCAATTCAACCTAATCAACATGTCTTATACACAAACATGAGGACTCGTAACAAATTGCTGCATGCATGCACACCTTGATCTCAATTTCATCATGATTAACATGCTTTACCTTCAAATATGCAACTATATGGCAATTCATGGTAATTATACACATGCATGTACATACAAGCTCCATATTCATCAATTACATCTCAAATTATGGTCTCAATTGCCATCTAACATTGGATTCACAAAACTACGAACTTAAACTCATAAGTTTTTGCTCATTTACTCACCTAGGAGCTTCAATCCTCACAATTGTAGTTAGATCTTGGAGTTAAGCTTCCAATCTTCACGCTTTGAGCCAACATTCATAATTTGAGCCCCTCCCTCTCTCTAGAGCCGTCTCTCCCTCTCTCTCTAGAGTGCATTTCAGATTTTGAGTTCACAAAATGAGGGTCTTAAGGGTATATTGGCCTATTTATAGGCTTGCTTAATTATATTGATTAAGTTTAAGTAATGGCACTCTAATTAATCATTATGAATCTAATTATTTTGATCCAAATCAATTTCTAATTAAATTTCACTAGAGGCTCTAAAAATTACGTCAATCACAATGACGTAGTCAATTTCGGTTTCTGTGGCCGATAAGGCCTTCAATTTAAATTCTAAAGTAGATAATCAAACAGATTTTCCTATGATGAACAGATAGAAATTCAAAACCACATATATTCATATAAACGACACTTAAAATCATATCAAACACATAATCACAATCATAATTAAGGTTAATTAGCATAATACGGACCGGGGTTATCACAATTCCCTAGTAAATTAAGTCCAAAGGTGAGCTTTAAGACCTATAATGGAAAGGTGCACCAAACCAAGTGTTGTTTTAGGCATGAGAGAAGTGTCATGCCGTTGGTAATGAACCCCCAAAGGGATTAAACCATTAAGCACAAGACCTCAATCTCATGCTTTAAACAAGTAACTAGTTTGAACCAATTTTCAAAGCAAAGCAAAAGCCAAGAAAGGAGGGAGCTTGCAGAAGTGGTAAGGGGTGAAAACAAGTATGCAAAGCTATAACAAATGCTATCAACTCAAATAGGTTGGTGGCTAAGGCCTAAACCACCAAGCCTGTGAGAACAATTGCACTACAAGCATGCAATACAAGGCTCAAATGCAATGAATACTTAAAAATAGTCCTAAAATAGTGCTAAAATAGTCCTAAAACATGTTGGAACTAAGACAAAAGTAGCTAGAACAATAAGCTAAAACATGGAGCTATGTAAGCAAGTAAACAAAGCATAAGGAGGGGAGGCTACCCCCTCCATTTTTGGACCTCAAGACATGATTTTAGCCACTGAAATAACACTGAAAATCAATGGTAAAAAGCTCAAAAACAGTTGAGGAAGAGATGGGAAACACAAGTGTAAAGGCTTAGGAGACAAGGTGTAAAGAAGAGTGGTTAGCCCCTCTACCTTTAATAGAATTAAATCACAAGCTTCAGCCGATAAAAATAGTCCAAAAATAGTTAAAAAATAGCAAGAGAAGATGGGAGAGAAGTAGTGTAGAGATGCTCAAAATTATACCTCTTGAAGCAAGGTTACTCTTTTGTTCACAAACCACAAAGCTTACATTCTCAAGAGCTAAAATTTGGACTTAATAATCTCAGCAAGGAGAGCACCAATATTGGTTTAGGAAGTGTAGAGACAGAGAGTGTATAGGTTGCAAGATAGAGATAGAGAGAGAATTTCAAGTTCTGGTCCCTTTGGAAAATTTTGTAACCTAAAAACATGAGGGAAGGTCAAGTATATATAGAAAAAACAGCCTCTCAGTCGAAAATATCTATATAGGAATAGCTAGAGCTTTTAGGGGATAGCTGGTACAAAATATCTGGGCTTTACACAAGTGGCCGGCAAGCCAGAAGTAGTGGCCTGCTGGCCACAAAAATCTGCTTCCAAGTCTGATTTCAAACGGGTATATCTCCTTTATCCAAAGGTCATTCTTAAGTCTAAATTGAAGCCCAGTACTTTCCAATGGTGGTATCCTCACATCTAAATTCTAAGTGTGCAAAGAGATATGCCTATTTTAGTGAAGGCTTCTCATTTCTATCTTAACCTGATGGATGCCTAACTTCAAACAGCCATATCTCCCTCATCCGGACTCGACTTTACGTGATTCTTGAGTCTAAATTGAAACCCTGGAAGTCCAATTTCCATTGGTGGTGGTCTCATAGCTAAAGTCTAAGTGTACAAAGAGGTAGGCTTGATTTAGTGAAGGCTGTTCAGTTCTCTCTTAACGGTTTGATGCCCAACTTGTTCCCCAACTAGTTTTCTTCCCTTCCCTCCTATTTTCTTCCAAATAAGAGGTTTTAAAGATTTTTCAAAGAGTTCACCTCTCTTCCATTTATTTTCACTTTGTCCTTGTTTAGTTTACCAAAAAGTGCAACTTTTAAACAAAATACGAGCCTTTGAACACTATAGAAGCATTGGAAAAATATTTTGAAAGAGAGGGTTTTAATGTCTAAAAAATTTTGGTCAAAATAGTTTTGGTCCAAAATGGGTTGTAAGGTTGGGATTTAGATGCTCTTATTGCAGAAGAAATCAAACATTTGAACAGCATAACTTTCATCATCGAGTGATTAACCAATGGCGCCCAACTCTTAAGGGTGGTAAAAAATAGGGTGTCTACACACCCTATGGTTGAATTCGTGAATAACAGGTACAAAATCAATAGTTTTCTGGTTCTGGCGGTGATAACACAGGCAGATTCTGCAGGTATTGCTTAACCTGTTCAAAAGCGAATTGACCAGGATCATCCCGTTGGAATTTCTTTCCTTTCTTCAAGAGACCAAATAGTGGTTCACAAGTCAAGGTTAGTTTGGAAATAAACCGTCTTTTGAATTGAACTTTACCTAGAAAGCCGCGCATCTCATTTTCAGTCCTTGGTGGTGGCATTTTTAAGATGGCCTTGATTTTGGAAGGATCCACCTCAATTTCTCTCTGTGTGATTAGAAATCCTAGCATTTTTCCTGTTGTTACGCTGAAGGTGCATTTTTGTGGGTTCAACGTCAATCTATACTCTTTGATCCACTGAAAGAATTTCTCCAATGTGGTGTAGTGGCCCTCTCGATCTTTGGACTTGACAATCATATTGTCCACATACACCTCAACCTCTTTGTGGATCATGTCATGCAGAATAGTAATTGCAGCCCTTTGATAAATGGCCCCAGCATTCTTCAACCCAAACGGTATGACTCGGTAGCCATTAGGGCCCAACGGAGTAGTGAAAGCGGTCTTCTCCTTATCCTTGGGCGTCATGAAAATTTGGTTATACTCGGAAAACCCATCCCTGAACAAGAGCAATGCATGGCCCGTGGTGAAGTCTACCAACTCATCAATATACGGCAGAGGAATGCCATCCTTCAGACTAGCCTTATTCAAATCCCTGAAGTCGACACAGACTCTGATCCTGCCATCCTTCTTTGGGACTGGAACAATATTGGCCAACCACGTCGGATACTCAGATACAAGTACGAACCCTGCCTTGACCTGTTTGGTAACTTCTTCCTTGATCTTCAAAGCCCAATCTAGGCGAACTCTGCTCAGCTTTTGCTTAACTGGCCGGGCCTCAGGGTCACGAGGGATCCAGTGTTGTACAATCTCAGGATTGATTCTAGGCATGTTTTCGTAGGACCACGCGAAAACATCTTTGAAATTTTTTAATAAATCGATTAAACGCTCGTGTTCCTCCGAAGACAGCGTGGACCCGATCTGGACAAGGTGAGGATCTTCCTCAGTACCCGTGTTAATTGATACGATTCCATCTATACAGGGCATAACACGCCTCTCCTCCTCATGATCAATCAAATTTTTCAAAACCCAAGGAATTTCTTCATCTTCGTTTATGTCAAAATTTTGAAAATTAAGATTAGTACTACAAACAAAAGGCATAGAGAAGTAGGCAAAGTCCACAACATTCCCATTCAAAAATCTGGATCTTCGATTACAGTAGACTCGAAAGAAAAGCTAAAAGACGACTTGAACAGGACTTTGGTATCCAGGTTACCACTCCTAGAAGTACTAGAATCAGAGGAACTCGAATCTAACTTCGACTCCACAGACTCAGTGGAATCAGATCCAGACTCACTATCCTATCCAAAATTGTTGATGACGCCTTGCTCAAACTTCCAGACCAAGCATGGAGCCTCAGACGCATCCCCGATCATTGAGATAATAAAACTATCCCCCAAGTTGGTGGTCTCAGCTCCAATAGTATAACTTGTCAGTAGGTCAGTCGGTGCTTTTCGCAACAACTCTTCCCCTTTGATGTCCAGGTTCACAATCCCACCTTGATCTGTGCTAGGGTTTAGGCCTGCTTGTTCATCCTCCTCTTCTTGTAGCTGGTGTCCGAAAAAGATCTCGAACCCCGAGTACCTTGTTTTTGTTTCCCAATCATACTAGGGCTCTGGGAATCCACAAAAGGGGAAGTCTTCCCCTTGGCGGACAAAACGTCCGTTCAAGGTCTCTTGTATTGGTTTGTGGACTAACTCATACTGCTTCCCAGTCCTCTTCGCTTTTAGCCTTTCTCTCAGCTCCTCCAATTTCCTTTGCCAGTCTGCAACAGTAGGTTTATATCCCACCTCGAAAGCATGGGGGTTATAACTCATCTCCTTAGCAACAGGACCTCCCAGCCTGCCATTTTGGCTTAGTCCTGATCCAGGCATATGCCCCTATTTGTTCATCATGTAAATAGATTGCTTACGTAATTCCCATCGCCCTCCGCCATGATGGTTTGGACTAACCGGGCTTCTGCTAGAGAGAAGCCAGAAAGGAACACATCTTCTTCCCCATGTACGATTTCCAATAAGGGCGCAGTGTTTCCCTGGGTTGGATGGATCGCAGAGTTACTGTACACAGTGGCAATCCCACCTTTGAAGGGGTACTTTACTAACTGGTGGACTGTTGATGATACATCCCTCATCTGATGTAGCCAGGGCCTTCCTAGTAGTAGATTAAAAGTGGCTAGAACATCCATGACATGGAATTCCACCTCATGCTCAAACGGGCCGATTAGGATATGGCTTTTGAACGTTTCCATGACATCCCGACTTGTATTGTCATAAGCCCGAACAGCTTGGGTCGTGGGTGTAAAATCAATCGGCCTCAAACCGATGCCATAGGCAGTCCTCACTAGACACACATTGATCGCCGATCCGGTATCTACTAACACCACTGGAATCCACTTTTTTCGACTTTCCAGGGTTACATATAAGGGACGGTTGTGGTTGGCACCCTCAGGTGGTAACACTTTATCTATAAAAGATATCACCGACGCAACGTCCCCAGATGTAACCAATGATACCAATTGGTTCGCAGTGGCATCGATAGGCGGTTTAGTCTGGTTCATTGCCTATAATAGTGCTTGCCTATGCTCCCGAGATGCCATTATTAGCCCCAAGATTGATATATCAGCCTGAATCTTCTTGAGCTGTTTCAAGAGCAGGTTTTCTTCAACATCCTTCTCCTTTTATCTCTTAGCCTTCTTTCCAGAGGTCTCTGGTTGGTCTAATGTTGCGAGATTGAAGTACCGACCACTCTGGGTCATATGATTGATCTCGTTGGTACACCAGCTGTCATCTTGGGTATCAGCTTTCCAAATTTCGTTAGTGTACGCATGACTTAGGTCACTATTTTCCCACCACTCTCTTGCAGTCATGGCCAGACTAGCATCGGGTTCTATCCGGAGCATGTTAATATCACACGCCCCATCATCATACCATTCTTCCTCCAGCACAATCTTGGTTTCTGAATCCCAATATTTTTTGAGCTTCCTCAACATCCTTTTCTGGTCGTTAGGGTCCCATTTGACCTTTTTGGTAGTTTGGACATCACCCATCATTGTCTCGGGTTCTTCATTCTCTTTTCCTTTGCTCTTTTCTAGAGCTATCTTCGTTTGGATCTCTTCTATCTTTTCCCTTTGAAATTGTTCTAGCGCTTGTTCTTTCTCAGTTAGAGGTGCAGCCTTAGCCTTGCCACTAGCAGCAATTTACCCTTCCTTTCCAATCTCTCCTATTTGTTCTTCCATATCTGACTCTTCTTCGCTCAACCATCCATTACTTGTTTCTGGCTAGCTCAGGTCCCACCATTCCACCCGAACATTGCTTGTATCATCCTCTTCGAA
The DNA here is from genome assembly GCF_004153795.1 of Camellia sinensis. Classification (NCBI taxonomy): domain Eukaryota; kingdom Viridiplantae; phylum Streptophyta; class Magnoliopsida; order Ericales; family Theaceae; genus Camellia; species Camellia sinensis. Next base: position 700,106 of record NW_021025849.1, read on the forward strand.
GAAGTACAAATCCTTCAGATCTGCCTCCAGATCATCCAAATCTTTTTCTAAGTTAGCCAAGTCATCTAGGTCTCAATCGGGCCGATCATTTTGATGTTGCCCTAACTGGCCTTCCCCGATGGCATTACTGTTGAGAAAGTTTGGCAGTATGACTACTAGCTTCAGCTAATCGGTGGCCACAATGTATAAACTGGGATCATACTCCTTTGTGAGCGAGACCCCCTTCTCTATGACACGGGTATCAGATGACCCTTTCTTCAGTACATTCTTCTCTTTCTCTGTTTCTACTGCCACTGGTTTGGATTAGGTTTGTGGTGTTAGATCCATCATGCACATGTTTGTGCCTTCTGGAATGACCACCTTCGATTTTGGTAGGTGGGATGCAGTAATGTATGTGCTAGGGTTGAAGGTGGGTGGTAGCGTATGGATGTGGTTAATGTTTCTGGGCGAGGGAATTTGGTTATGCGCATGAAGTGGCTTCGTTGTTACGTTGGGTTTGGAAGGTGGGGCGATGACTTTGTTGTCAATGAGATCTTGGATCTCATGACGTAAACGGTAACACACGTCCATGGGATGGCCATGTTGTTGGTAGAAGATGCAATATTGGGCGGGGTCATGTTTGGGTGGCAATGGGTTTGGAAGTGGACGAGGATCGAGAGAATTGAGAAGCCCCTTTTTCCATTAACAGTTTGAGGACGTGGGTTAGGCTCATATAGATGGGAGTAAAAACTCTTCGATTCTGGGATGGGCCGGTGTTTTGTGAAGGTTGTGAGGTTGTGGCAGTAGTAAAAGGGATTAGCCATCTTGGCTGTTGAAACAATAGTATTGACATTGGCAGGCTGTGGAATAGTGTTATTGCTAGCATTGGTATTCCAAGAGAATGGCCTTCTTCCGGGTTCACTTGTTTTATGGATGATACCCTTTTTGAATGCACTCTCAATTTGGACCCCCAGCTCGTGTAAGGAAGCAAATGTGGACAACGGTGCCACTATCATCCTCTACAGCATGTCTGGCTCCAGGTTCTGGACCACTAGCCTAACTTGCTCTCTTTCGGCAGGCCTATTTGTCATTCGGGCTGCCTTGGCTTTCCACCGAATGACAAAATCAATAAAGGATTCTTTGGGGTTCTGGGTAGTAGCCTCCAGTTCACTAATGGTTACTTCTATGTGGGTGTTATATGAATACTGATTGACAAATGCCTCAGATAGCTGCTCCCAATTCCGCTTTGTTGAGTCTTTTAATTTAGCGTACCAGATGGCCGCCACATCAGACGGGGTTCTCCCGAACAAGGAAAGCTTCTGTGCCCTAGATAAACCCATGGGCCTTAATACATCTGAAAACAACCGGATATACACAATCGGATCCCCACTCCCATCGAATCTATCGATGTGGGGCATCTTAAATTTCTCCGGTAATCTGACCGAAGCTTTAGTGTACCAATCTTCAATATTTGGAATGGAGTTGAAGCCCTGGGATTTCTTTAATGCTTTCTCTAATCTAGTAATCTTGACTAAGGCCGGATCAATTTCATTGATATCAAAAGGAAAGATTCCTGCAAAGGGTTGAACCGGAGGCCTATAAACTGGAGCAGGGGGAAACATTTCCTGAAGATCTAGGACTTGGGAATTTTTTACTGGTGGTGGTAAATCTGGGTTTGGCTGAGCAGCCGCGATCGGATGGACGATTGATGCTGATGCCCCAGATGTACGTCGTAAATCAGCAATAATTTCATCTTGTGCTTCCATCCTCTGGTTTACAGTGTCCATGGTTCTTTGGAAAGTTTCCATCGTGGCAGCAAATTCCTTCGCGTTTTGCGTTGTATTTTGTGCCATTGCTGGTCTGGGTGAACTAGATGTTGGTGAACTGATTAAGTAAGAACGGATAGGTGTTTGCAAAGTGCTTTGTACTAATGTTACAGACTGTTTGTTCCTTCTTCGTCGGGGGACTGGAGAAAGTGAGACTAACACTGGCTAGCCACCAATAAGGTCTTGAGCTTTGCAAAGTCTAACAAAGAGAGTCCACACAACATGGGGAATATCGGATCTTTCTGAAGCTATGATGGTAAACTACCTAGCAAAAAGAAAGAAAGAAAAGCATAATCAAAATTGGACACCACTTCAGTCCCAATTCACAATAGTCATAACACACAGCTGAATAGTAATCCTCACTAAACTCTGTTATCAAACTCATATTGATATGAACCACCCTATAGAGTCTCACTGTAAAAGCACATACCAAGTAAAAGAACCAAAACACCCCTATGAGGAGGTAGGGTTACCCTGTCCTAGATTTTAGGCATGATCTAGGCTGCACTATTTCAAACAACGAGTTTCACAACATTCTACAAATGGGTGGCATCTTGTCCTAAGTTGGAATAGTCACTAAACCTTCACTATACCAGGTCGAATGGTTGAAAGGGTACCTCAGCAAGATTACCTAATATGCCTCTCACACCTAACATCGAGAAGTGAAAGGAGGATCAAGTGGTACAACGGTAAGCCAGATCCAAGGGTTGTGTTTCCAACATGGCGGAGCCCATGATGGGTCAGCCTTTTGGGCAAGCCTCCGGCAAACCATCCAGGAATAGCAGATGGAAAATATAGTGACTTAGAGTAACCATGCAAATGCAATGCAAAGAACATGTAAGTGTCGATAAAATTTCACATCATGCAGTTCAAGCCAAATTCTCTAAGTCCCTAGCAGAGTCGCCAAAAACTGTGACTTGTCTTTTCGTGATCCTTTAGGATACAACTAGCCCCATGTAGACACCCCATTTTTGACCGTCCTTAAGACTTGGGCGCTACTGATGGCTCACTTGATGGTGCAGGCTATCTTGTGCAAAGGTTTGATTTCTTCGGCAAGGAGAGAGTCAAATCCTAACCTTACACCCCGTTTTCGGACTGAAACTATTTTGACCAAAGATTTTAGACCTGAAAACCCTCTCTTTCAAAATATTTTTGAAACAAAGTTCTTACGATGTTCCGAGGCTTGCATTTTGTTAAATGTTGCGCCTTTCGGTAAACTGAGCAAGGACAAAATGGAATAAATGAAAGAGAGGTGAGCTCATTGAAAAAAAAATTCTTTAAAACATCTTGTTTAGAGGTTTGGAGTTGAAGAAAAGAAGAGGAGAGGGAAGAAACCAAGTTGGAAAAGAAGATGGGCATGAACCGTTAAGAGAGAGTTGAGCAGCCTTCACCAAATCGGGCCTATCCATTTGTATACTTAGATTTCAGATATGAGGCCTCCACCATTGGAAATAATACTTCCGGGGCTTCATTTTGCACTCAAGAATCTCTTGAAGCCGAGTCTGGATGGGGCGGATATGGTTGGTTGAAGTTGGGCATCAATCTGGTTGGACCAAAACTGAGAAGTCTTCAATAAAATAGTTATTTCTCTTAGCACAGTTGACATTTTAATATGAGGCTTCCACCAGTGGAAAGGTTACTTCTGGGGCTTTAGTTTAGGCTCAAGAATGACCTGAAAGGGAGTCTAGATAAAGGAGTTATGCTTGGTTGAAGTCGGGGACCAGAACCAGATTTTGCCATCGACCTCTATGGGAATGTGCCAGTCACAATTGGAGCTTGCCGGCCATAGGCCGGCCAAACGTGACCCATATCGGCCAAAATTAGTAGCTGGTCGGCAACAAAGTACCAGGTCGGCCACCAAGATGGCCGGTCGGCCAAAAATGTCCAGAAAGCTCAGAATTTGCAGATCTTTTGCTCCAACTATCTTTTAAATGCTCCAGCTGTCTCTATAATTAGATATTTCTACCAAATGCTCTCTTGTTGCTATATATTGAAGCCATATCTCTCATATTGCAATGATGGAAAGTTAGCAATTTGTGGGGCCTCTCTCTAGAAGGTGTGTGAGCAAATTCTTCCCTCTCTCTAGAATTGTCTCTGCTTCCTCTTGTTTTAGGCTTGAAAGTGAAAATTCCCTTCATATTTGCATACACTTCCTTAACCAAAGTTGATCATCTTTCGGTTGAGGTAGCTTGTGACTTTGTTTGAGCTCCAAAAGGTGGTTTTAACTCAGAATTGGAACTATTTTTGCTGCTGTGCTTCAAAGGTAACCTCTTACCTCTTTTGAGCTTAATTTTGCACACTTGTTTTGCCACCTTTGCAAACTATTTTTGGCCTGGTTTTCAACTACCAAAACCTCTATTTTTCAGTCCAAAAAATGGTGGTTTAAGCCTTGTTTGGTTAGGGGGTGTTTCCTCCCTTTTGCCCGTTGGCTTGTAAAGCCTTTTGCACTATATTTCAAGCTTTTCAAGCAATCTCTTTTTGACCTTAAAACCACTGAACTCCAGAGGAATTTCAGTGGTGGAAAGCTTGTTTTGAGGCCCAAAATGGGAGGGGATGCCTCCCCTCCTTGTCTCTCTATGCCATGCCGTGTTAGCATTACAAAGTAGCATATTTTTATGGCTAATGTTAGCTTAGTTCAAGCATGTTTTTGGCTATATTTTAACATGTTTAAACTCTATTTTTGGCTGGTTTAGTCACTTGTTGTTTGCTTCTTACACTTGTAGTGCAATCTTGCTCACTAGCCTAGTGTGCTTGATGGTTTAGCCTATTATTCTAGCAAGTGTTGGCTCCACTCCAGCATGTTTTTGGCCTTGCTTTAGCATGCTTTAACTCTGTTTCAAGTGGTCTTGGTCACTGATGCTTTGCTTTGTATAGCTATAGTGTAAATGGCCTTAACTAGCTTTGAGTTTTTGGACCCCTAGCATGCTTTGCTTGTGATGTTTCCATGATATGGCATCATTTAGCATATGATTTCAAAGCATATATCTTTTCCACACTCTTGCATGTGTCACTCCTTCATTGCTTCTAAGAGTTAAGCTTTGTGCCTTGTTTGCGAGCCAACATGTGCGCATGATTTTCTTGCCTTTTGTGCCTAAGTTTTAGCATGATTAGGCCACTGATTTGGCATGTTTCAGGTCTGTCCATAGCTGATTTGGTCATTTGAGCTTTGTATTGCATACCTCTAGTGTTGTGTCCTTTACTAGTTTCAATGCTTTTGACTTTTAGCATGTTGTGCATAGTTTGTTTGCATGATTTTAAGTCATTTAGCATGTCATTTCGGTGCTGAAATATATGCCATTGCACTCCATTGTTTCACTCTTTTTATTCGCTTTGAAAAGAGGTCTTAGGCCATCTTTCTCATTAGAGAACCTTCACATTGGACTTAACAGGTTAAAGGATTAATTGGTAAGCTAAAATGTATAGACAAAGTTGAATCAAGGAAAACATGTGCAAGATAAGCATTTGTGTTGCATTGCATGTGTTTGGATCGGACATTAATCCAAACACAGGAAATGTGGGATGTTTCATACTCAAAGTGATGAAACGTGTCACATTTCTTGGTCGCCGTCACCCTTGATCATGCATGATAGGGTGGAGGCATTTTAAGTCTTATGTGCGCATTCACTAAGCATGTCCAAGCTTGGGTTTTGGGCCATCATGCATTGAGATGCTTGGTTGATGGCTTGAAAGCTGAGCGCTACACTCCTTTGAGCTTGAGAAATGATGAGGAGTGTGGCAGTACCTAGATTTCCTTGCAAATACATTGCTCTCCCTCTGTTGTGCTCTGTTGTAGCACAACTAGAAGTTTGGAGAAGCAGGTGGCCGACTAGCCACTTGAGGTAGCCGACCGACCATTTTCACTAGCCGACTGACTAGTTGAGGTGGCCGGCAGCCACTTTTTGTGGCCAACCGGCCATCCGTCCATCCGTCCATTTTTGTGTAGAAATGATCCTATTTTGGAGCAGAAATAGTGTGGAAGTTGGTTCAATGTTCAGAAACCAAGGCAAGTGCAAACAGAGGCAGTTGACATCAAAGCAATGGATTTCCGTGATGATGCCAACTGAGCATGCATGTATCCCTCGCCCGCGAGGCTATTTCATTGCTTATGATTAGTTTGTGTAACTAATCAGTTCAATTTGCTTTGTAATATTCTAATTAGCTTAGCATAGCTAGTTCTTCAATTTGGTTTGTAATAATTAGCTTAGCTTAGTCTAGCTTAGCTTAGCTTAATTATTCGGACCCTCCTTCGCGATGGCATAATGTTGTAATAAGTGTGCGTGTGTGTGTGCATGTCTTCCATCCCCATTTCTTTCTCCCTTTTACTTAACCACTTTCGATGGTTAGTTTTAGGGCATTTTTCGATTAGCATACCTTATGCTTTGCATTTTTGCATCATTCATTTGTTTTGCATGCACCGGGCTCGGCGTATCATTCAAACTGCATTGTATTTCAATACACTTGCTTGAATACATGTTTCAAAGCATGTTATCAAGTTGTTGCATTCATATGCCATTTTAGATAGCCGAGCCTGTTTAATTGCATTATTGCATGTGTTGCATTAGGCATCTTGTATAGTTAGGATCATGCATATTTCTAACTAGCTTTTTACTTTGGCTCGGAGTACACTGTAAGTATTTACGCTGTAGCATACTTGCATGAGTGTGAGTGTTGTCATGATAGCATGCTTGCCATGAGACTATTTGCTTAAGTGCTTAACTGCTTGAACGCTTGTGGGTGGAGGCTTAATTTCCTGAATTGGGACAACTTGATGATTGTGAGTTTTAAGCCCACTTTGTGAAGTGGCAAAATCATGTTTTTAAAGCCCACTTGAGGGTGGCAAATCCGCGCTTTAGTCTACTTGCGAGTAGCACTTCCAAACCATTTTCGAAAACAAGCATGAGTTGTTTTGTTCCAATCCTCGTGATTAAGTCTATACTTGTATGTTGTGCGCATTACATAGTAAGATTAGCTAATAATCGGAATAAGAACACATGTGTCTATAAAACAACATATCATGGTAGTAGAGGCCGATCCTTTGATCGGGCGAGCGGGGGTGCTCATGTCATGACCTTCCCCTCTCGTACCCAAGTTCCCGAGCCGAGGCAACTTTGGTGATGAAGGACATGTCGCCTTAGGCACGAGTCAGTGTTTCCTAAATTTTCCAAAATAAAATATTTAGGTGGTGACTCTATAATCTGGCAAAGCAGTCCATGTTTGGCACTTTTTTTTACTCAAAATTGATTTTCCCAAAACGATTTGCCGGATTTGGACTCTTTGGTGTTTATCAGTTTCACATTGCACTTTGTGAGATTAGATTCAGAACCGTGACAGGAGTCCAAACTGTAGTAGTAGCTGGGACCTAATTCGCGCCCTCTCCGAAAGGGAGGGCACGCAGAGGAAGTTCGGGTGGGTCTACACCCCACAATTCAGACTCTCGTGGTTCTGAGTCTGATTTCACAAAGTGCAATGTAAAACAGTGAAAACACAAAAGAGTCCAAATCCAGCAATTCTTTTAGAAAATCGATGTTTGAATCAAATACCAAAAATGGACTACTTTGCCAGATTTCAGAGTGGCCACCCAAATATTTTTGAAAAATTTAGGAAACCTGAGACTCATGCCAAAAGCCACTTATCCATCATCACCAAAGTGTTTTAGCTCGGGAACTTAGGTACGAGAGGGGAAGGTCATGAATTAAGCACCCCATTCGGCCAATCAAAGATCGGCCTCTACTAATTATGATGTAATTTTTATTTACGTTATATGCACTTGTCTTGATTTATTAGCTATTTTTACTATGCGATCCACACAAGTATAGACTAATTTGCAAGAATTGGAACATTTGATTTTATGTTTTATTTGAAAAATTGTTTTATGAATATGCCACTCGAAAAGGTGGACTTAAAATGGACATTAATCAAACTATCCCAATTCAAGCAACTAGCCTTCATTCACAAGTATTCAAATAGTTACATCATTTAAGCAATTAGCCTCATGGAAGTATGCTTGGACATGGTAACAACCACACTCATGCGATGTTCTAAAACTCAAAATTGCTCACCTAGTACTCCGAGCCAAAACAAAGCAAATTAATTAGAAAATTTACATGTTCCTAATTAATGCAATATGACTAATGCAACACATACATTATGTAATCTGTAGGCTCGGCTATGAGCATGGCATATGATTTCATTCAAAACACGTGATAAAGTACGTATTGAGGCAATGAATTTGAACATTTGATATTGGGTTAGTATGATGAGCCAAGCTTTGGATGCATGCAAAGCAATGCATGCAAAGCATAAAATTGCTAATTTGAAAAATGATGTTCCTATACTAACCATCGTAAGCAAGTAAGTAAAAAGGAGAAAGACGTGGGGTTGAATGACATTCAACTTATTACATAATTGCCCTCGTGCAAGAGGGCGCGAATCAAAGTCCGAAAGTCTAAATTAAACTAATTATTACAAAACTAAATGAATGACTAAGCAAAGAATTAACTAGCTAACTGCTCTATTACAACAAGGATAATAATGAGAGTGAGAAACAAACTAGCTATTTAAGCTAACTGGATATAACAATAACAAATAAACAATAGTAATAATTACAACACTAATAATTAACAAGACTAATTATAACAACAACAACAACAACAACAACAACAATAATAATAATAATAATAATAATAATAATAATAATAATAATAATAAATAATTACAACAATACTCAGAGCATTAATTTATAATAATGATGTAAGCAACGATACGCCAAGGTTGCATGCATAGTGTCCAAGAACAGCTCTGTCTACCTAGGCCTGCTCTGTTTCACCTTCAACCACTGCCCTCTGTTTTCTACAAAATACACTGCTGACCAAACATTGATGACCGGCTGGCCCTTACTGAAGCCTAATTGCGCCTAAAGAAGGGTGGTTGTGCCTTAATTTTATGCACAATTTTGTTTTGTGCCCTGAAGTGAAACCAGTGTAGACAGAGTTGTTTTGAACTCAGTTTGTCCCTCTCACACTTCTCTGTCATGGGAAAGCCTCGAGAGAAGGTTGGAATTGTTTCCAAAACCATCAATGAGCAAGTTGATTGCTTGATGATTTCTGATACGATTTGGACAAAAATCATTAAATAAAAGGAACTACAACCACCGTTTTGTCCTATCATAGAGTGAATTCAAAGAGGGAGGTAGAGACGCTTTGAGGTTCATCAAAACATCATGAATTGATGTAAGACAACCCTTGACACAATAGATTCGACATAAAGTCCAGCCGAACCCAAGCAATATAACTCATTTTCTTTATGTGGGTTGGTTCATTTTAAGCCAAATTCATTAGTCTTTGCCATCCTATAATCCATTAAATCCAAGATGATTGTTATGACCACTAAAGATTACGTCCGTTAAGTGGGAATATGTCAAATAGGAGGTGATTTTCAACATGAAAAAGAGACTACGTCATCAACAATGAACCTCCGTAGAGATTAAGCCATTAAGCATAAATCGCTGGTTCACGTTTTGAATAACCGTCAACTGATTGAAACAACTCTCAAATGAAAGAAATGAATAGGAAGTTGATTTATTAAAATGAAGTTCTTAAACATGGAAGTTAGTTAAAGAAAAACTAAGAACAATATTCAACAAGCTATGTATGAAAACTTATGAGACAACAATCAAGCTAATCAAAGCATGAACTATTTAAACAACCTAGAACAGCCCTAAAACAACCCTTAATGGGTGAAAAATAGTGGCTCAAAGTGCATGAAAAAAGCCTAAAAAGCTAATAAACAAAGATAGAAAACAAGGCTAGTAAATAAGAACAAGGAGGGGTGGCTAACCCCTCCACTTTTGAAACTTCAAAGCATGATTTTTAGCCTCTTTTTAACTTGGAAAATCAATTTAGAAAGAAAAGAAAAAGAGTGTAAAAGCAAGGGTTTGAGCTATAGGCAAAGGTGTAAGAAAGAGTCTTGAGTGTAAACTCTCTCTACTCTTTTGGTAGCTCTCCAAACCCAAACTTAGACACTTGAAGGGAGATCATAACAACACAGAACTACAAGAACTAGATAGTAAATGATATAAATGAAAGCAAGGGAGTAAATAGTAAGATTATACCTTTTGACAAAGGTAGCTCTTTGTTTGTGAATCAAACTAAGTCCAAACACACTCTCAAGCTTGAATTATGATGCTCAAGGCTTAACCAAGGTTCATAGGCTAAGGTTTGACGGTGTATATGGTGTATGGATATAGGTTCAAGTTGGTAAGCTTGCTCAAAGGATCACTTGCAAAAGAAGAAGGAGCTCTCAAGAAAGTGTAAAGGCTTTTTAGAAATTCTTCAACCCTCAAAATAATGATACAACTTCGTTTTTATAGAATTTGAGCAAGAGGGGTCATAAATATCTTCAAAAATGGACAGCTGGTGGGCTCCCACCCAGAATAGTATTTCCCACTACTAAGGCACAACCGGCCATCAATAGCCACAACCAGCCCTCAATGAGGCACGGCCGGGCCACAATGTCTTCCCCTATTTTTTTTTTCTTTAGACTCAGCATAGGGTGGCACAATGTGTAAAAAAGGATTTCTTGGGTATAATCAGTGGGAATATGGGAGGTTTGGTATAGTTTCGAAGCTTAAACATGGCCTCTTCGTTGAGACCTTGAACCACGCACAACACCACTTTCATCATCGAGTGTACCAGGTAAAGCGCTCGAGCCTTGCGGGAGGTCAAAAATGGGGTGTCTACAATCATAAACTAGTGGCTTTGTTGTACTTAATCACATTAATGAGAAGATGACATGGATGGTTTGAGTAGGCCCTCTTAGGTCCACTCGCTTGTGGTATCTTACTCTCATGTGAATATGTAACTTTGTTCTCAATGGTTGCGCACTAGTAAGTAAGAAAGCCACAGAAGGGCATATGTATTAGCACATTTAGTCTACTATAATATTTGTCACTAGATATGTGTAAGGGTATGATAGCCAGCCCCAATCTCGACACATTTGTAGATTACGATACGCATCTTAGTCAAGACTATTTGATCTCCCATAAGTCAAAAGTTTTGAGATGATTTTTGACATTGCACATATGAGGTTGAGATCAATTAGATAAAAGCTTTGGTGCTTTTAGTTTTGACCGAGGTAACGAGTATCTATTTGAGTTGTTTTTTAGAAAACTTTGTGAAGAGAAATGGATGCTTAGAAAATTGATTATTTCTAGCACTCAGCAACACAATGGTGTAGTAGAGATAAGGAATTAAGTATTGTTTATGTTAGGTGGATGATGGCGCAGTTTTCCCAATTGGGAATTGCATTTTAGTTTGTTGCCTATGTCCCTAACTAAGTGCCCTCCATATCAGGTTTTACACTCCATTTGAGTAATGGGTTAGCGAAGAGCCATTTGTGGGCAATCTGTAACCATCAAGCAGCTTATCTTTATTTTACTTCTCATAAGGTTACGAAGTTAAGACCTAGAGTTCTATGGCGTATTATCGTATGTTGTCTTGTAAACTATTAGGGTCATGTGGCGCATTATTGTATGCTATCATGTAAACCCTCCGGGTCATGTGCTTATAGATGAGTAACTTTGTGGGAGTGTAACTAGGTCATATAAAGTTTTCTTAGTAAAAGTGACATGAATAGAGTTTTTGAACTCTATAAGATAGAGAATTCTAAGTATGTCGCTTTATGTAGTTTAGTTGAGAATGGAAAAAAAAATTCAATATCCTAGGGATAATGGAAGCGACGTGCTTACTAGTGGATTACTCCATTAGAGAAGAATACTCTACATTCTTAGTTGCATGTTAGCGAATATGAAATTTTTCCATTTCATCATTGGGTGATTGAGGGGGAAACATTCATGATTGTTCTGCAAGACGATAAAGAGACTAGGATAATGCCAAAGTCTCTCTAGTCCCCTACTTTTAGAAAAGTGGATCAAAGTTGTGCATTTTAAGACAGTTTTTGAGGATTAATCATTTCTAGGATTTGGTTGACTTTCCAATATGACGCAAAACTGTTCTAAAGTTATGCGCGATTTGGGTAGTCATTTTTTGAGGCATAAGGCTCATTAGACCATGAGAAGACTTTCTCTTGGGGAGTAAGGTTACTTCGACTTAGGCTATGATTGATATGAGTTCGGAACTTTGATTTGTGGACATTGTGACCCAACTTCTCGTTGGAGAATTGGATAAGTAGATCCATAAGGACTTACCATCTGCTTTTATGGTGAAAAGTTAGAAGCGTAAAAAGATTACTAGTTCCAATAAATCTTTAACGGCCTAAAACAATTATCCAAATAGTGGTTCTTAGATTTCGTCGAGCCATGATAGGCCAACGATGATCGATGAAGACCACTGAGGCATGATCATTGGTCCAAAAGAAGTTTTTCCTTACTTAGTCATTATGAACCATGAATTTATAAGGTTGTCGCCACCTAGGGTTGGTGGTCATCTATTTTAGACATGATAGACATGGGTGATGTAATTTATATGCTCGGATGTAAGATCCTTAGAGATTGTTTTGGGAGAATTCTCGGTTTGTCTTTAATGACTTACATAAGGAATATCCTAGAATGATTCCAGATGCAAAATTACAAATCCATTGACTTATCCATTGGTAAAAGCTAGAGCCTCATATTCCTTGATCTTTTGTTGTGGGATCCTGAAGTACGCTACTTGGGCGTATCCGACATGATGAGTGCTATCTTTTGTAAATGGCCAACTGAGTAGTTTAGACCATGACCTTACTTATTAGACTGTGAATATGATGCTTTATTGGTAGTGTATAAATTTGGCCCATGTAAGATTTAATACGCTTGTTGGACACATCTTCAATGAAAGAAAATTGGTCACCAAAATATCTTTAGAGAGGTAATTGCGCAAGAGGTAGTGATCTTGAACCATTTCATGTGAGGCACACAAGGTGGATTCCGTTGTATATACTTATCGCAAGAGGTGCTGATAAGGCTTATGTTTGGAATCTAGAATTGCGCAAACTGTGGTTGTGTTTTTTCAATCAATCACTTATTTGTTGTGAGATTATGGGATATTGATACTATTATGATTTGGGTCATAATGATTAGTAGATGATGATGTCAGCATGTAAGATTGGCTCACTTACACGAGCAATCGCCATTGGCACTTGGGAGCGAGCAAGGATGAGACTAGTGGTTTATTTTATTTAGAGCTAAGAGAGGCTTAAATTATCGACTATGTATGTCGCCTTGGTTACAACCAAGATGAGGTCATGTTAAAGACCAAACATCAATGTTAGTATCCACTTTCTATGTTGTGCCTGTTATGATTAGCCAGATGGGAGATCTTATTTGGCGCCTAGAAGGCGAGTAAATAGAGAATTCTGGTTAGACGCTAGAAAGCGACTAGATTAAGATCTATACGGTGTATCGAGTATGATGTCACACTTTGGAAGAGTTACTCCATCGTAACATGTATTCATACTACATGTGCTTGGCGACCGAGTAATGAGGTGAGAGAATAGATCCATGTTTCCTCATCGTGTAAGTCTTACATGTCATTATATATCTGACTTTTACTTGTGTACCCTTTTGTGACCTTTGACTATGCTATAAGGTAAGAGGTTGATGCGATCATGTATGATTCAGCCTTAAGGGACATCACTGGGAATAGCGGTCAATCTTAAACTAAATGACATAAAGGCAAAGGAAAAAATCATTTAGTATTACACCACCGTTGTATATTCACTACCGGTAACTCACATCACTCTGTATGAGAGGTGGATTGAGTGTGAATATATTGCAAGAATTGACAGGGTCAAACATGCTCTTTTGAGGGATTACAGATGTTTTTTGGACCGGTGTAATTAGATGGGTCTGGGGTATATGAGACACTATTTTTATTTTCAGGTTGATATCTCTATACTGGCACTTTTTGAGTTTCTAGTGTAGAGCTTCCACATGCAGGTGTTCTCAGTGGTCGCACAGTCTATTGGCTAGTATGATTGCGTTTATTAGGTAGATTGAGAAACAAAAGGCGCGGTGTCACGCCAGCGCATGTTCAAGTCGGAGATACTAGAAATTGGGTCGGGTTTAGAACCTGCCCATGGTGGCATGACCCGATTAGGAGAGATCCAAATAAAATAATGGATTATATTTCAAGATATGAGAAAATCTTGATATCAGATAATCTTGATATGGATAATTGTCAATATATTAGTTGATAATTATTAATTAGATATTGTTGATATGAGATAGACATTGTCTGGGATAATACATCTATCTTATGGATCTCCTAACTCTCCTATATAAACAAAACTTGGGTTCTGTATTTGACACAACAAAAAATGATACGTTCTTTCTTTCCATAAACCATTCCACCTTTGTACTATGAATAGCGTGGGTAGTTTTTTAGTAGTACTACTCCATTACTGAGAATTATTCAAAGACATTAATGGAGGCACATGATTCACCCACATTATCCATAAATTTGGTTTGAGAGCGAAAAGTATACCCGAATCCATTTATTTTCACTGTGTATATAGTATACTAATTTCTACAGTATTAATTCATGAATATTCATAAAAGTAATATATATTTGTGGCCAACTTTGATTTTCCTTGTGATGTGTGACATTTTAAAAGTAAACGAGAGTGTAGAGTGTTACATAACTGGTCTTTTTGTAGTCTCTTGGCCTTGACTACAATTTGTCTGCAAATTTCATTTGTTTTTTTAGAAAATATAGCAATCACTGGGAGCCAGAACAAAAAAAGTTGAATGTCATTATCATTGTGCACACTTATTTTAGTTTAGTACAACAGTAGGTTGTGCAGTTTTGAACTGATTGCAACAACTGTAGGGTAGTTGCAATTACATAGAGTCAAGTAAGAGTCCGGTTCTGAAAGGCTCCTGGTTGTTACAGTCAAGATTGTCACCGGTGCTAACATCAAATAGTTCATCACTACAATACCTTTTATAGAACCCTATGCGATCCTCAACCCTCGAATCCTGGCCACGACCGCAATTAAGACCTTAATTTATGATGTTTGTGATGACGCCATACCAGGGAACCCGACTTGCTGCTAGGTCATCGGGCATTGGCGTCCAATTTCCAATGATGACATCATGGCAAGAAGGCTTCGGCGATTGTGTGGTCATCCAGAACCATACAGCTGTCTCAAATGAGATGACTGGGTCAGTTTCTGCTAGATCTGGGTTGTTCAGGACGTCCAATTCCAAGGCCTCTCCTGCTTGTCCATAGTTGCAATTGTTGAAATTAATATTTATGAAAACATAAAGTCAAAGTATTTCCATGATTAATAATAAAAACCAAAAGCAAAAGCAAAAGCAACTACTTGACTTACTAGGAAAGTTGGATTGGGCCTCGGTCATAATATTGCTTGCTGGGAGCACAGGGCCATTGAGTTTCAAATTCTTGATCACCGTAGTCACCTATCGAGAGTACTTCTTTCACACGGCAGTATCCCCACAAGAAACGCCCACTTGGTGCAACGTCCCAGCCACCTAATAATATCATACACATACATTAACCAAACCATAATATTCACCATCTATTTTTTTTTATGGACAACTTATTTGGTCACGTAGCTATCGACATCCGATCAATATGATTTTTTACAGGCATATAGTAATCGACAAATTCTACACATTAAATGATTCAAATTATCAAAACGAAACCCGTGGTGGGCCTCTATGGGCCCATCAGCACTCTCTAGTCTGCTCTGGGACTAGAGGGAAGCTAGGCCCATCTTTAAAATATAATAATTTTAATACATGTTTTAATTAATGTAAATACTTTGAGATAGATATACTCAACCTGCATGGTTTTCTATAATAACAGTCTTTCGTACATTTTTCTTCATTCTTTTTTGATTTTTCTATTTTTTTCTTTTTAGAAGCTTTTTTTTTTTTTAATGTTCATTATGTTTTCAGAATATGAACACACATATATTTATATATATTGTATTATATAACTTGTGGGTGTTGATTTCTAACCACACAACCAAAAGGGAAACTCAGCTGAAGAACACCGACAGAATAAAATGAACCAAATATCTACTAATAAGGAGATGAGAATTCTACGGTGGTTCGTCCACCTAGGGGAACTCCGATGATCAAGTCAGTAAACTTTCTCTCTCACAGATATCAAAATAGTACTTAAACTCCCAAGAAAAAACTTACCTTAGACCCACAAGGGTGCCTCACTTTTATAACCACTAGTGACCTGATCACCTAGAAGACTTACTTTATTGGACATAGGCTCAATGCTCATCCTAGACTCTTAGCTAGATAGGGATAAACTCTTCATGAGCCTTATCCTTATCCAGACTATGATCATCGCTTGTTCTAGGACTCTTATCCTTTATTTGGATACCTCGAGATTTCGACATTACGGCAAAACATCTCAGCAACGCCATGATCACCTCAGCAACATGACTCATCCACGTGGCATCTTAGTCGACATCTCTAGCTATCTTGGCCATGTGGCATCATTCGCAAAGTTCTTCCCCATAACTGCCCCCTAGGTTCTATTACCTCGGCAACCTGAAGTGATGGAACCTATATTGTTTGTCTAACCAACATGCCGGCTCAAAACTCAGATACTACCCCCATTGAGATCATGACTCATTGGCTTAAAGTAACTATGATTCAGTTGCCCACTTTATCAAGAATCAAGCATCAAGAACCAAGAACCACGTTCTTTTAAGCATTGTAATTGAGCTCGACCTCCAACCGAGGTTCTTACCCCATTATTTCAAGAATTTCAAGAGCTTCAACTGCGCATGAGTTTTCACGCACAATTATTTCAAGCATTTCCTCCACATGTCCCATCTTTACTGGCTCATACCTGACACGAGTTATCGAATCGTGTCGTTTCTGTTCACGTCGCTTGACAAGCACGTCGTCCAAGGTGCTTTCATTACATTTTTTAGCCTTTTCAATTTTTGACAAAACTCTCTCTATCTCTCTTCGCCTTCTCACTTTTGCAAATTCAATTTCTCTTTCGCGTTTTAAAATTTCTCTCTCTATCAAACCTCTCTCAAACCGCCATTGTTGTTCCTTCGAGCTTCCAGCAGCCATCTGTTCATTACCTTCGGCAATCTTCTCATTGCTTCCTCACCACCTGAGTCCGGGGATTACGAATCCAGTGGCCATTTCTTTGGTTCCATTCTATAAGTCTTCTATTTCCTCTTTTTCATTTTTTGTTCTCTACTATTCTTGACTGTATTCCTCAATATTTTTTGCTCTTGAATTTTCCACATGCCTTAAATTGTATTTGTAATCACTTATGTGTTGCTATTGAATTTGTATTCATAGTTGTACTATACTTTTCTTCATTGTTCCTGTACACTCCCTTGTACTCATTCATTAAATGTCATGAATTGATGCTCACAAGTTTGACAATGCCTCTGGTTTTGGACTTCTTGATTCTGAATCGTGTCTTTCTTTAAATTTGGTCGTGTTCTTGAACCGCTGCTCCATGCCACTGCACTTGTCACATTGTTATTTTTCTCTATCTTTTCCTGAATCATGTTTATTTTCTGCTTTTCTTGCTTTGTTTCCAGATTTTGCCTTCGAATATTGTTCACTTGCATGGATTCTAGGCTTGTGTTTTGACTTAGAAATCATATTCTTAGGAAAACTGAAACAAATCCTCTCTTAGATCTTTAAGAACCCTTACCCTAGTGCTCATTAGGGTCTTGCCAAGGTCTTTGAACCCACATTAAACCCTTTTTACACAGACAACAGTACCCAAATCACCCTAGCTGAGATCATGGGTATGTTTAAGTGGAGAATAGATTCGCCGACCAAACTTGAGTATTTTTTCCAGGAGTTCTCTATCCCAACCGATGTTCATCTCAGGTTGGCTAGCGAAAAGGACTCCATGATGCCTGGAGAGGCCTTCTACCCCTTTCCAATAGTCTCCATTATCGAGGATGAAATCAAACTCCCCTTTGACATCTTATTTAGAGAAGTCCTTTACTTCTATAAACTAACCCATGCAGTTAGCAGTAAACACCTTTAGGGTCATCAACGGTGTTGTTGAGCTAGCACGCCGATAAAAGGCTAGGATAACTCTGTCTGGCCTCCAATATTGTTACACCATGAGTGGCCTTAAATCCAAAAGTGACTATACTTACTACTTGAAGCCCAGATCCACCAAGTACAAGCTCATAGCCGACTTTCCCGACTCTAATAAAGGTGCTGGAGATGATATTTGATTGTCTCAGGAAACTGGGAGTTCACGTTGGATGACGATCTTCATGTCTGCCCACTATGCCGAGGAGTTTTTTGGGAAGATGAGGATAAGAACTTAGTCACCCCACAGTTCAATTTTTGTTAACACTTAGTAATTATTTCTCTTAAATATACTACTATTTTCTTATTGTTTCTGCAGCTCCTCTCCAGCCGTCAAAGAATTTTTGCCAGGAGTATATCCCAAGCTGAGATCTCAACCGGCTTCTGGGTCTGCCAATCAAAAATTGCAAGGCCCCTATTCTATTGAACTACATGCCGACATACTGGTTCCCGCTCCCTAACGTTCCCAAAAGAAGCCAGACTCTGCCTTTCGCATCCACTCCACCAACTACATCTTCGCCTAGGCCAGACTACGCATCTAGTTCGGATCCTGTTGAACAGTTCTCACTCTCTACTGCAACCCAACTCATTCCACCATTCTAGTGCTAACGCTGATGTCGAATTTTGTACGGTCCTGCCGGTCGAACTCCAAAGTGACCATTGCCATCACCGTCGAGGAGATGAGTCACAAACCGACAGTTACGGAGGACCTACTGGCCAATTTGCCGATGTTATATCTATGCAGTCCACCCCACAATCTCAGCCAAAGCCGAAGCCGAAGCAGAAACGTGTAAAAAAGGCCAAGGCAAAGGCTACTATTACCCACATTCCTTCTGATTTTGAAAAGGATCCAGAAGACTCTATCTGAATATCCAAACCGGCTGACACTGAGAAAAGGCCAGTCGAGGCTGAATCATTCGATGCATCGTCACCGAAGAAGAAGAGATCGGAAAGCCCAGGAGTTGGGAGCAGTTTCCACCCCGACGATACATGGGCGCCCGAGGTTCTTGTCGGTGACAGGTCCCTTAAGGCCAACGATAACGCAGTGGTAAGCTTGAAAATTGGCGTTGCGTTGTCCACAGTTGTTCTCCTACCGGACGACATGAACCAGGTCACCAAGTTCAATCAATATGAAAACTTCGCGATGATGATGCGCCACTCAGTCTTGGTAAGTTTCTTAACTTCTTCTTTGCTATTTTCACTTTTCAATTCCTTCAGTTAGCCAAATTTTCTAACTTGTTCCTTTTCTTACAAGCCATCCAATATGCCTACTCCCACGTAGTCAAGGCTGAGATGGTGAAGAAGAACCTCATGAAAAAGATACAGGAAGCTACACGTCTCCTTGCTTCACTGAATGAAGCTAAAACCTACGTACGGAGCTTGCTAGACAAAACAAAAGCTGCCAAAAATGTTTAGAACAGAGCCGAGGCTAAAGCCGAAGCTGCGGAGGCCGCCACCGAAGTTGCCAAGACTGATGCCAAGGCCGCTAAGGTCAAAGAAATAGAAACCGAGGCCAAACTCAAAGAGGCCATTAAGTCAACGGAGGCCGAGGCAATGGTCGCCAATGAGAAGGCGCTCAAGGACGGATAAGCCGGCGTGCGCGACCAGTATAAGCCTCAAGTCAATCTGGCTTGCAACAAAGGCTATTACCTTAGTTGGATGGTGTAAACGCGCCCGTGTGAGGCCTTCGTGCTACAGTTCAGACTCAATTTGTGTCACGGTTCTTAATCTGAACCAAAGAGTCCAAATCCGGCAAATCGTTTTGAGAAAATCGATTTTTAAAAAAGAAGTGCCAAACATGGACTGCTTTGCCAGATACAGAGTCGCCACCTAAATATTTTTTAAGGGGGAATTTAGGAAACCCTGACTCGGTGCCAAAGGCCACGTGTCCGTCATCACCAAGGTTGCCTCTGCTCGGGAGCTAGGGTACGATTGGGGAAGGTCAGCTTTGAGCACCCCCTCTCGCCCGATCCGAAGATCGGCCTCTACTAACCGTGATATCCGTTTTTGAAAACGTTATGTGTTCTTATTCCGGTTATTAGCCTAGAATTACTATGTTATGCGCACAGCAAACAAGTATAGACCAAATTGGTTAAATTGGAACAAAACATTTCATGCTCGTTTTGAAGATGGTTTGCTACTCGCAAGTAGGCTAAAATGCAGGTTTTGCCACCCTTAAGTGGGCTTTAGAAAAGATGGTCTTGCCACTATCTAGTGGGCTTAAAACTCACAGTTTTAATGCATTGTTCCAATGTAGGCAATTCAACCTCCATCCACAGGCATTCAAGCAGTTATATCACATAAGCAGCTAGCCTCATGGTAATCATGCTGTTATGGCAACACTCACACGCATGCGGTATGCTAAAGCATAAATGCTTACCGAGTACTCTGAGCCAAAACAAAAACTAGTTGGTAATCATATGCATGATCCTAGTTCATGTTAGGATGGCTAATGCAACACATGCAAAATGCAACTAAGATAGGCTCGGCTAATCTACAATGACATGTGAAATGCTACAACTAACACGTATTCGATTTGGAATTGAAATACAAATGCAGTTAGAATGATGCGCTGAGCCCGGTGGATGCAAGACAAATGTATGAATGCACGCATGCATAGCATAAGGTATGCTAATTTAAATATGCCCTAGTCTACCATCATAAGCAGGTAAATAAACGGGAAGAAAGACATCGGGTTGGAAGACATACACACACTCACGCACACTTATTACACAATTGCCCTCGCTTGGAGGGTTCAAATAAATATTACAGTCCGAATAAATAATACTAAATTAATTATTACAGAATTTCTAATTAATTAACAAATTAAACACAGGATTAAAGTGGCCACAGCCCTGCCTTGGGATGCGTGGATGACGCAAGTTTGACTCGTCTCGCCCGGAAATTTGCTGCCATAGCATTGTTGCCTCTGTTGACACTGCCATGCCCCTTTGAAATTTATGAAAGTCTCCTGAACTGTTCGGAACTTCATTCTGAGTGCAGTGGAGTTCCACCGGCCGAATCAAAAGGCCACCGGCCATGGGAATGAGGTTATCGGCTAAAGATTTTGCTCTCGGCCAAAATTATTTGCCGGTCGGCACTCATCATTGCTGGCCGGCCAAATCTTCCTATTGAAGCCTGCAGTTGACAGCAGCAGAGGGCAAGCAGTGTATGGCATGGAATTTTCAAGCAAATGTGAGCATGGGCACACTCCCTATCATGCAAGGGACTCAAGGGAGCATGACCCTCGACCCTCGGGCCATCAATTGTGCACTTTTGATGCATGATGGCCTAAAAGGCCAAGTTAGCAACTTTGATGTAAATGCATGCAAACAAAAAAAAAAAAAAAAATGAATGCCAACACCCTATCATGTTGAGGTCAAGGGGATTGACGACCGAGGGTTGAGACGTGTTACATCACTTAGAGTATGAACACTCCCCAATCCTCATACTTGGGTTAACACCCCAAACCAAGCCAAATGTAATGCATGGATGCAATATACAATGCAAAGTGATGCAACTCATGCAAGATAACATGAACATGCTAAGGATTTTGAATAAAGAAGTTATGATTTTACCATTCATGTTCTTCAAAAAGAAACCCAGAATTTCTAGACTCCATCTCCCTAAATGTGGTCGTCGGGACCATACCTCAGCCAAGAGGTGTGGGGCCTTGGCAAAGACCTGGTTGGTGCCCAACATGTTTTTCCCGAGATGAGAAACAATATTTTAACTCCCAGCACGCGTTTTGCTTTGTCTTGACTTAGTTTTGAAAGAAATGCCGAGATCATTTACACTCATGAAAATCTTGTTTTAGGAATGCATTTCATATCCATCCTTGAGCATCCCTTCTTGTCTCCTTGAAGTCTGAAAATGAATAGAGAATGATGCCAAATCAAACAAAACATGCAAGCGAGACATGCAACAATGACCAATACTTGAAGCCCATAAAGGGGGTCAAACCAAAGCTATGTCAACCAACCTTAAAAGGACCAAAATGACCTAAAACAGTCCCAAGGGACCCCAAAACAAGACTAAAGCATACATAGATCATGGTCAAAACACGCCAAGGAATGAGTCCAAAACATGGGCATTCAAGGCCAAAAATGGGAGCATTGCTCAACACCTCCCCCATGCAAACACAACATGAATTTTTCAATACAAAACAGAGTTTTAGCATGCAAAAAAGGCCCTCAAAACCCACTGATATGGCAGCCTAATGTCTAAACACATAGGCATGCACAATGACCATTTTCCAAGGCACAAAAGAACAACCTTTCAAGGCAAGAAAGTGATGATGAATGTGGGCATACAAGCATGGATTAGGAATGAAATGGCATATGAAATGACTCCAAATCATTGAAACAACCCAACTAAAGCATGCTAGTGACTCACACACCCAAGACTCACAAGCCAAAATACAAAGGAGCTATACCAAACATGGAAAATACGACCAAACCAGCACCCAAAAGACCTCAATCATGATAAATCATGACCAAAAGCTTCACAAAGCTAGGCAAGAACATGCAAGCACGATGGTCTAATGGCTAGATGCACTTCTAGGCAAAATGGGGGAGTACAAAGAAAGTGTATTAAGCATGTAAGGGACCACAAATCTGACCAAAAACAGAGGTAAGATATGCTCAAATAACACCCAAAAACCTCTGAAATAGGGCCAAATACAACCAAGCATACGTGCTACCCTTATGAGCCAAAACATAAGCAAAATGAGAGAACAAGGGAAAGGGGTGTCCCTCCCCTTTACAAGACCTCAAAACCCCTTCTTCACCACTGAAAGTCCATTGGATTTCAGTGGTGAGAAGGCCAAGACTCAAGAGTAACCAAAGCTTAAGAAAGAAAGCACCAAAAGAGCCAAACAAGGCCTAAAAAGGGGAGGTCGACCCCGAACCACAAAAGGACCTTAATGAAAGATCTCAAGAATGCAAATACAAGACTTTTTTTATGTTATACACAAAGCTTAAATCAGCATGCAAGGCAGGTCAAAAACTAATGCAAGATTGGGGAAAATAAAGCAAAAGTCTTACCCTTGAAGAACACTTCAAGAACAGCTGGTCCAGCCACTCTCTTCTGACCAAAATCAATCCAAAACTTCAAAAACAAACCCTCAAAGCCCCTCAAGGTCGAAGCAAGGTGTAATGGTGTGTGTCTTAGTGCAAAACTAAGGTCAAAACACACTTTCTAGGCCTCCGAACACATACTAAGGATGAGAGAGAGGGAAATATATATAGAGAAAGTATATGACAGATGTGTATATGTATAATCTCTGGTTTTTTTGTTCAAAATCTCTAACCCTCTACAATGGAAGAAGAGAGGTGCTTATATAGGCAAAAGAAATGGTTCTAAGCTTCTCAAAGAAGCTAAGTAAAAGGGGGCAAAGGGGGCAAGGAGGTCAAGGCTTCTTGAGGAAGCTACGACAGCTGGCCAAGCTTCTTGAGGAAGCTTTGACAAAGGGTCAAGCTTCCTCAAGAAGCTTTGACCAAAAGGGGGCAAAAGGGGCAAAACAGCCACATGTTAGCCCCGGGGTAGGTTTGGTGTATTCCAGCTGGCACAGCTGGCATGCACCATGCCTAAAGAAGGCAAAAAGTTGTTACCGGCCAAAAAAGGAGGTCGCCGGCCAAACAGATAGCCAGCCGGCCATATGGAGTGTCGACCGGCCATTGGTATTAAGAAACCATGGCCGGTGTCAGCAATTAATGGCCGGTGATGCAAAGGGAAGGCCGATGGGTGTGGGGATGGTCAACAAGCCATTCCCTACCCCTCAAAGCAAAAACACAAGTATTTGGTGCGAAACCAAACGCAAGACGAACAAGTTGAGAGATCCTGAGGCAAGGCACGTAACCAAGGCCTCCGAGAACTCAAAACGAACACGAACATGGATGATCACCGAGTGTCCCCACCGATGACGTCCAAGTCTTGAGGACAGTCAAAAATGGGGTGTCTATAGTTGCCCCTCTTTGACAGAACTCGAAAGTCATAACAATGACGGGAGTGATTGTCAAAGCCCAGAGACGACCCATTTTTTACCAGGCCGAAGACTGAGACAAACATGCAAGGCAAACAAGATATGCGCCGAAGGCAGGGGCAAAATGCAAGACAATGCACAAAGCCGAACATAACTTATAATCATGCAAAGAAAGCTATAACGAAGCATAATAATGCAACAATTTTAAGCTAGCATACACCAAACTACACTACAATGCAGAAAGGATGTAAGAGAATTATACAATTCTCAATACGTCTCACGCAGAGGATACAATACCTGCGCAGTTCATCTGGTTGCACCAGCCTCAAATGAACCGTACATACAATATCGTGCCTGAAAAGAAAGCAAACTTAATAGGTATAATATTGTTAGCAACATGCATAACATGCAATCGAAAGTGCGTGACAACGCAAGTTGAGTGGGACGCATAACAATTCCGTGAAGGCACAAACACATGTAAGTAAAGAACACGTGACAACGTGCACAATGTGTATGAAGAAACTTGAACACATGTAAGTAAAGCATGCGGTCTACGCAAACAATGTGTATAGAGCCTTGAAATTGAACACATGTAAGTAAAGCATGCGGTCTACGCAAGCAATGTGTATAAAAAGGAACTTGAACACATGTAAGTAAAGCATAACGCGACAACGCATGCAATGTGTATAGAAACTTGAAATTGAACACATGTAAGTAAAGCATGCGGTCTACGCAAGCAATGTGTATAAAAAAGGAACTTGAACACATGTAAGTAAAGCATGCAGTCTACGCAAGCAATGTGTATAAAAGGAACTTGAAATTGAACACATGTAAGTAAAGCATGTGGTCTACGCAAGCAATGTGTATAAAAGGAACTTGAAATTGAACAAATGTAAGTAAAGCATGCGGTCTATGCAAGCAATGTGTATAAAAGGAACTTGAACATGGTAAGGACCAGTTATTCATGATGTTGAAATGCCGAGCACTGTAACATGGTATAATTGAAGTGATTTGTGGAATTCACAAGATACAAAAAGGATACGGGAAGGGACGTTCCTTACGCGTGCCGAGCATCGCTCATAGAAGACACGACTTGAGGTTAACTCGAAGGCCTACTAATGTTCCGAAAGTGTACTTCCTTGCACTGTCTCAAGTAATGAAGGCGCCAAATCACATAGTTGACCCGAACAAGGGCGCGGGAGATGCATGGCTCACAAGGGGAGGTTACTGGCATCAATTCCGATACTTTGCCGCCCTGCTCTTCTTTTTGCTTTACTTTTCTTTTTATTAGTGGTTTGAACACATTGCACTGCCTTAAGTAGGTTTTACCTTTTCAAAAAAAAGAAAAGTGTATTTTGCAAAATACATGAGGGAAATAAAACAACCATTTTAATCAAAATGATGTTACATTTGTGCTTCCTATGCATCGCATCGCATCGCATCGCATGAAATTGAACTTGGTTTGAAAATTGAGCATTCACATCGTAATAATCAGGTAGTGAGCTGTCTTACAACTCGATAAGCAAAAAAGACTTGAAAAGAGTGAAATACAACTCGATAAGCAAATTTACAACAACTCGATAAGCAAATAGGCGTAATGCCGCAAAATCCATCATCGGAGGGCCTTGGAAGTGGTGGCATTCTCCAAATTCTCAGCATGTTTCAACATATAAACAGCTTAGGGAGCAAAGAGGAAGACCACCAGCCGCGGGAGAAAGCCACCGGCCTCAAGAAACGACCATCGGCCAGAATCTTTGATCGATCGGCCAAAAGTGGTGGTCGGTCGGCACTATATTTGGCCGGCCGGCCATGAATGAAAGAATCACCAGAATGTTGACACCTATCCTCCACTCAATCTTATCCCCTACAAAAGGCCTCAGCTTTGTAGTTCTACTCAATTCAACACTGATTTGCTTGAAATGGAGGGATTTCTTGCCCAAAATCTCTCGTCCTAGATTAACAACTTGGATGGCTCGAAAAAGCTAAATTTCCGGCATTTCGGCATAAATGCACTATTCACTCTAAGTCGCACTGCGCTGCACTTTCCGTTTCTTCATGCCGCAGCGAAGTTTTGGAATCCGGTGACTCACGTCTTTAGCTTTAGCAGGCAAGAGGTATGCCCTACCTTCGAAGATTTTCAAGTTTTAATGGAATCCGAGCGTGACGAGGAGATCTTACCCTAGCTTAACTTTGGTCATGTTCAGACCTTAGGGCGAATGTGTGGACTCACTATGTATGACGCTCGATCTCTGATTTGTGACGGAATGCTAGATATTCTGAGTTTGATTCATCAGTTTTCGGATACCGGTGACCGCGACGACCATCATTGGCAAGGCTTCCGGCGACATGCCCTCTGTTTGTGCATACTATCTCATTTTCTGTTTTCCTCAGGCTCCGGGGGATCTAGCATCCGGTTGATTGAGGTTACCCAAGGCTTGAAGGAGGGCAAGGGCTGCATTGCCATGACTCTGGCCGAGACGTTGATGGGCTTCGATGCCTTTTATCGCCGAGAGACGACCAGATTTGTGGAGAGTCCACTACTGCTGCAGGTAATGTTTCCCACCCAATCTCACATATGTATTGCTCACATCACTCGACCCTCAAGCTCAGTTTTTCTCACAAAATCCCTTTTCTCACTTTTCTCACATCGTACTTCTCTCTATTCTTTATTCTCTTATTTTTCATCCCTTCCCAGGTGTGGTTGATGGACAAGTTGTAGGTTGTGGACTCTTGCCCAGCATACTCAGCTCGCGGCTACTTCTTCAGGCAACGTCTAGTCAACGCCCTTGACGAGGGATGGTGGTTTGATTGGATGTACAGCCTGTCCGTAGACCGCATTGCTTGGCGGTGCCCTTGGCTCAATCTATCGGCAATGGGCTACAACATGTCCCGACAGATTGTGATTCAGTTGATTGGCTTGACCCACTGCGTATTCTATTTCCCGTCCCGGTTCCAGCGTCAGTTTGGCCATGATCAGACCTGTCTGGCAGAGGGGATAGAGTATCCAGCTGCATTCCTAGCCCGAGGTGCGCAGCTCACTCGGCAGGCCACAGCGTGGAGGACAAGAGAACTCCCAGCCCCCGCTCCTACTTTCAGTTGCACTTTGTCTGATGAGTGCTTGGATTGGCTCAATGAAGAGGCACAGGAAGGGCCCAGCTTGGCATCAGAGGCTTCGACCAGCTCTCGGAGGGGGCGCAGGAACACCTGACTTATCTATGCCCCAGATTTATTGCTTTATTAGCACTTTCAAGTTTTCTTAATGAATGTAATAAAAAGCAACTTCAATTTGTATGCAAGAGCGGGAGGACTCTGTACTGAAATCAATGAACTTTGAAGGTTATGGTACTGAAAATTTCCCGTTTTGGTCTAGAGATGGTCTTAGTTGTAAAAAGATTAATTTGAACAAAGTCAACTTTTATCAAAACTTTTCAAAACTATTTTTGATATGGATCAGAACTGGACACGCCTGAGATCTGTCACTGAGATGCACAAACCCCGGATCCCAGCAACTGGAAAGTTGCCCCTAGTCTGAATAGTACCGCAGCACTGCTTGGCAACGGAAAGTTGCCCCTAGTCTAAATAACACTGTATCGGAGATCATAACCGGACTCTTGAATGTTGAATAGACAAAAATAACCGAGATGATCAAATGGACAAAGCTGATCGGGGAAAAGTTTATGGCTGAACTTCAGGATAAAGCTGCCTACGTATCCCAAAGATGGGAATCAAGCCTTACGTAGTTCAGGCTTAGGTTCACTCGAGTATTTTCACTCTCCTTTTACGCTCTAATTTTTGCCAAGGCCGCCCTTTGCGGGTTATCAACCTTGCGAGCTCAGTTCAGTTTTTTATATTTTCTAATTTTTTCAATGCTCTAACTTTTGCCTAGGTCGCTCTTTCGGGTTTTCAGCCTAGCGAGCCTCTCAGGGATAATATTTCTTCAACTTGTCCATATTGATCGGTTGGGAGAACTCTAGGCCATCTAGATCCATCAGAACCACAGCTCCACCTGACCAGCCGTTTATAGAGCCAGCAAATATGGAAGGGAAAATGTTTTTCGGGGCCATTGCCCCGTCATTTTTGGAGCCGGCAAATGTGGAACTATTTTCAATATACAAAACTATATCTATATATGTATGCTTTGATTTTTGGCTCATACTTGAGATGCCATAGTATATTTACCACCCGTGGATAATGTGGAAAGATTGGGCAAAATTTCATGAAGTGCATGTTTCACTCGCATACTGTAGACACCCCATTTTTGACTGTCCTCAAGACTTAAACGTCATCGTTTATGCACTCGATGATTATGATTGCATGTGCTCGTTTTAGTACTCGAAGACCTCGGTAGAATGCCCTACCTTTGAGCCTTTAAACCCTGTCTATTATGTGCCTTGTTTTGGACTAATACCTTAGTGCTTCAAATCTCAAGACCCTGGGACCTACAAGCCTCCCTCCGTTGGTTTGCGGCCGGTATGTGGATGACTTATGAAAAGCCACATTATATTTCTCCAACAAGTCAATCACTTCCTTCTTAAAGTGGGAACCATTATCCGAAATGACCTCGTTTGGGACCCCATAGCGATAGATGATATTGTTTCTGATAAATTTTGCAACGTGCGACACCTTCAACACCGCATATGATTGGGCCTTGACCCACTTTGTAAAGTAATCTATCGCGACCAGGATGAACTCATGTCCATTCGATCCCTTCGGAGTGACAGCCTCGATCACATCAACTCCTCAAATTGAAAATGGCCATGGCGAAGTCATATTGTACAACTTCGACGGCAGAATATTCATGCGATTTGCATGGATCTGGCATTTGTGGCATTGCCGAACAAAACCGATACAATCCTCCTCCATGGTGGACCAGTAGTAACCTTGTCTGAGGATCTTCCGTGCTAGCATCACTCCGTTCATATGCGCACCGCATTCTCCTCCATGGATGGCCTCCATCAGGCGCTTCAATTCCTCGGCTTCAACACATAGCTTATGCATTCCTAGATGACCTCTCTTGTACAATTTACCTCTGTAGATGATGAACTGAACGGCCATTCTTCTGATTGCCCTTTTATCCTTGGCATTTACCCCTGGCGGGTATGCTTCCTTCTCCAAGAAATTCCAAATGTCGTAATACCAGGGGCTTTCGTCTTGAACCTCATCTATAGCAGCAATTGACTCATAGGCTTGCGCAAATTTCTGGTCAATGATGACTGGACACATCCGGACTCCGAATGGGATGTCTATCATGGAAGATAGAGTTGCTAACGAATCTGCGAACCTGTTGTTCTCTCTTAGTAAATGAGCAAAGTTTAGTTTCTCAAACCGAGGAATTAACAAGTCCAAGGTCCGATGATACATCATCATCTTTTCTGCTTTGACTTTCCAGTCTCCTTTTGCTTGAGACACAACAAGGTTCGAGTCCCCAATGACGTCCAACCGTCTTGCCCCTAGTTCCAAGGTTGCTTCTAGACCGGCAATGCATGCCTTATATTCTGCTTCGTTGTTCGAGACTTTGAACCGGAGCTTGAAGGCTAGAGGGATACGGGAATTGTCGGGTGCTATCAGCAACACTCCTATCCCATACCCGTACTGATTTGACGCTCCGTCAAAGTACATCGTCCAATACTCGTCGTCGACGTGCAAAATGGCTTCATCCGGGAATAAGTATTCAACTGCTTCACCTCCTTCCACTGGATGATTGGCTAAGAATTCTGCCACTGCCCTTCCCTTGACTGACTTGCGCGTCACATATTTTAGATCAAATTCGGAAAGCAACAGCAACCAACGAGCTAGCCTACCCGTAAGTGCCGGTTTCTCGAAAAGATATTTGATGGGATCGAGTTGTGAAACCAACATTACGGAGTGAGCTAACAGGTAGTGCCGCAGCTTCCTGGTAGCCCATACCAAAGCAAAGCAAGCCTTCTCCAACGGTGTGTAGCGAGTCTCATACTCTAGCATCTTCTTGTTCAGATAGTAGATAGCCCTTTCCACCTTATCCTCTGATTCTTGCACGAGCATGCAGCCCATTGTGGTCTCGGTTACCGAAAGATACAATATCAACGGTCTCCCCGGCTCTGGTGGTGACAACACAGGCTGGTTCTGTAAGTATTCCTTGATCTGTTCAAAAGCAGCTTGGCATCGGCCGTCCCATTGGAATTTCTTTCCTTTCTTCAGGAGACCAAAAAGTGGTTCACAAGTCAAGGTTAATTTTGAGATAAACCGTCTTATGAATTGCACTTTACCCAGAAAGCCTCGCACCTCCTTTTCAGTCCTTGGTGGTGGCATTTCTAGGATGGCCTTGATTTTGGAAGGGTCGACTTCGATGCCCCTTTGTGTAATCAGAAACCCTAGCATTTTTCCTGCCGTAACACCGAACGTACACTTTTGAGGATTCAGCCGCAGCCGGAATTCTCTGATCCTTTGGAAGAACTTTTGCAAGGTAGTGTAGTCGCCTTCTCTTTCTTTGGACTTGACAATCATATCGTCCACGTACACCTCCACCTCTTTATGGATCATGTCATGCAATATCGTGGTCGCGGCCCGTTGATATGCAGCTCCAGCATTCTTCAACCCAAACGGCATCACTCTGTAACAGTATGTCCTCCACGGGGTGGTGAAAGCAGTCTTCTCCCGGTCTTCGAGTGCCATTACTATCTGATTGTAACCTGAGAAGCCATCCATAAACGAAAGCAAAGCATGCCCCGCTGTAAAATCCACCAACTCATCAATATGTGGCAAGGGGAAGTCGTCCTTTGGACTAGCTCTGTTCAAATCCCTGAAATCCACACATACTCGGATCTTGCCATCCTTCTTCGGTACCGGAACAATGTTGGCCAACCAAGTCGGGTATTCGGATACCAGCAAGAAGCCTGCATCGATTTGCTTGGTGACCTCTTCCTTAATTTTGATGGCCCAGCCCGGACGAATCCTTCTGAGTTTCTGTTTGACAGGTCCGGCCTCGGGGTCAAGAGGGATCCGGTGCTGTACAATCTCAGGATCGATTCCAGGCATGTCTTCGTAGGACCACGTGAAAACATCTTTGAAATCTTTTAATAAAGCGACTAAGTGCTCGCGTTCCTCCAAAGACAACGTGGACCCGATCTGGACCAGCCGCGGGTCCTTGTCAGTGCCAATATTCATAGTAGTGATTTCATCAACTAAAGCTTTAACAAATCTTTCCTGCTCTTGATCAATTAATCGTTGCAAAACCGGAGGAATTTCTTCCTTGTCGTTTTCGTCAAAATTTTGAAAGTCCTGATTTAAGCAATATATCAAAGGCACAGAAAAGTACTCGGAAACTACATCCACATTATTCTCATTAAATACTTCCAAATCGTCTGATTCTTCTGTTACAACAGACTCAAAGGACAAAGAAAAAGACGACCTGGACAGGACTGTGGCATCCGGGTTATCACCCCCAGGAATACCGGACTCAGACTCAGTCGAGCTGGAACCTGATTCCGACTCACAAGACTCGGTGGAATCAGATTCCGGCTCACTACCTAACCCGGTGCTGCTTGATAAAAATCCCTCTTCGTATTGCCAAACGAGAGAGGGTGCGATGGATGCATCCAAAATAGTTCATGGTAGACCCGCAGCCGTTTCATTCCCGATCATGCATACTGAGAAGTTATCCCCCAAGCACTTCTGTTCGATCAGAGGATCTGAAAGTAGACATGCTAGCGCTACCCCCATTTCATTTTCAGCGTCCTCAGACTGCACTTCCTTACTCTGCTCAGCCTCAGCTAATAGGTCCGTCTGCTCTTTGCCAATGTTATCCTCAGGTAACTGCAGGTCAAAGAAAATTTCAAACCCCGGTACGCGCTTCCTCTGCGTGTTCAGCCACGACTCTGGGAAGCCACAGAACGGAAAGTCCTCCCCCTCCCGGACGAAGCGTCCGTTTAGGATACCCTGAATGGGCCGGTGCATTAAGTCAAAAGGCTTCCCCATCTGTTTCGCTCAGGCTCTTCCGGCCATTTCCTTTCCTTTCCTCAGCCAATCCTCTTTGGTGGGCAGATAACCCAAGCCAAAGGTATGTGGGTTATGTGGCACCTCGGCCAATGCTGCGACGCCCTTCCGGCCGCTCTTTCCCAATCCTATCCCGGGGATATGTTGAAGCTTGTTCATGAGGTATACCGCTTGAGCACTGACATATACCCCCTCGTTAGCGGCCATGATGTCCTGTACAACCCGAGCCTCAGCAAGGGTGAAACCTGACATAAACACATCCTCCATGCCGTGCTCAATTTCCAAAACTGGCGTAGATACTTCCGGCGGTGGATGGATCGATGAATTTCCAAAACCAATGGCTACTTCCTTTCCATAGGGGTATTTCACCATTTGATGAAAGGTAGAAGAGACTGCCTTGACTTGATGCAGCCACGGTCGCCCCAAGAGTAGATTGAAAGTGGCGGGAACCTCTAGGATGTGAAAGTCAATTTCATGCTGCCCTGGCCCAACCTTGGTCTGGATCTTCACTGTTCCCATGACTTCTCGGCTTGTATTGTCGTATGCCCGAATCACCTGGGCTGTTGGTACGAAGTCCGCGGTCTTCAAGCCAATTGCATAGGCAGTCCTTGCTGGACATACATCGATGGCGGAGCCTGTGTCGACAAGTACCACAGGTATCCACTTGTTTCTGCACTCCACGGAGATGCATAGTGGCTTGTTGTGGTTTGCACCCTCAGGTGGCAGTTCTTTGTCAGAAAAGGTCAACATCGGGGTAGCTCCTCTCGGAAAAACTAAGCCTACTAGCTGTTCTGGCGTAGTTTCTATCGAAAGCTTTGCCTTGTCCATGGCTGATAGGACAGCCTGTCTGTGCACTCGTGATGCCATAAGCAGTCCCCAGATGGAGATGTCTGCCTGTATCTTTTTTAACTGCTTTAGTACAGCCTCTTCTTCGACTTGCTTCTCTTTCTGTCTCTCAGCTTCCTTATCTTTCCCAGATGTCTCCGATTGGTCTAGGTACGGGGGCTTGAAATACCGTCCGCTTCTTGTCATGTGGTCGACTTCTCCAAGGTACCAGGTGTCATCGGGTTGGTTGTTCCCCCAATCTTCGTCCGTATGGGCAAGACATAAATCCTCATCTTCCCACCACATTCCATCAGCAGCCGACAGACACCTGTCTGGTTCTGGCATGACTATTCTCGTACTCGCGGTACCTTTCACCCCTATGCTCGCAGCATTCTCTGTTCCTGCGCACACAGCAATTTCAGTCCCTACATGGGCCTTTGCCTTTCTGATTCTCGCGGGATCTTCAAATCTTTCTTGTTCCGACCGTATCAACACAGCTGGCTACTCAACAATTCCTACATTCAGAATGCTCCAATCTCTAGCGGAATTCTTAACACCGGCGCTCTCCGGTGATGTATCCTGTTCTCTGACTCTTTCGACTATCGCCGACATTCGTGTCCCTGTCGGACTCTGTCCTGGTTGGAACTCTTCCACTACATCTGGTTAATCATCTAACCACCCAGTGGCCTCTGCTGATTCCTCATAGTCAAACCAGTTGACTGCTGCGCCCCCTAGATCTTGGTCACTGTAAAATTGGAGATTGGCAAGGTCTTCTTCCACAGCCTTTAAATCATCTGTTCTCTGTCCCAGACTATCCCCTTGGATCACACACAGTTCTGCTCCTGTTGGTAATTCCACATCTGGCCCATCCTAGTCTATTGATGAAATGTAGTCACCCGGACTATATGTCTTCTCAACACGACTCCCAGATTCTGCAGATTTTGACTCAACAACCTTCTTCTCCTTTGGGATCTCCTCTCCCTTGTTCTCGATAGTCACCACCATTGGCTTAGGTCGGGTCATGGAGGTGTCCATCATGCACAAGTCGGTGCAGTCGGGAAGGAGTACCTCTGGTTTAGGCAGGTGGGAAGGAGTGATATAGATGCTAGGATCGTAAGGCACGACCCCAGTTTGGATGAAGTTGATCCTTTTAGGCGATGGGGCTTGGTTATGTGTGGGGAGAGGGTTTGTTGTAACATTGGGTTTCTCGGGAGGCAGAATCACCCCATTATCAATGAGATCTTGAATCTCATGATGTAATCGGAAGCACAGATCGATGTCATGACCGTGCTGTTGGTGAAATGCGCAATATTTGGCTGGGTTATGGGTAGGGGGAAGTCTTTCTGGTAGGGGCCGCGGTTCTAAGGGCTTCAGATGCCCTTTTCTGATTAAAAACCCAGAGTTTTGGATTGGGGCATATATAGTGGAGCGAAGGTTCTCGTGTTTTTGGGTGGGTACTTGGCTGTTTGGGTATGGCTTCCGGACGCGCCGGAAAATGGCACAGCTGCCATGGTTCTTGGAGACGGGTTGGTGGTGACCATGCTCACTTCGGAGGCTCTTGTAGTTGTAGTACCGCTCAGACCTGCATTAGTGTTGCGGTTGAAAGTTCTTCGGACTTCGGAGGCTCTTGTAGTTGTAGTACCGCTCAGACCTGCATTAGTGTTGCGGTTGAAAGTTCTTCGGGTTGCTCCCGGTCATTATCAATTAAGCCTTGCTTTAAGGCGTCCTCAATCTGCACCCCCATTTCATATAGATCATAAAAGGTAGGGAAGGGGAGTACAATCATCTTTTGCATCAACTTCGGCTGAAGATTGCGCACAATCATCCGAATCTGGTTTTTGTCTGTAGGCCTTAGGGTCATCATCGAAGCCTTGGCCCTCCATCTAGTCACGAATTCTGAGAAGCTCTCTTTAGGCCCTTGCCTTGTTGTCTCGAGATCACGGGTTGTAATCTCGATTTGTGTATTGTATGAGTATTGCGTAATGAAGGCCTCGGCCATCTCGTCCCAGTTTCTCTTGACATCATCTTCTAATTTGGCATACCAAATGGCCGCCACACCCGACAGGGTTCGGCCGAACAGAGACAGCTTCTGAAGTCTGCTGAGGCCCATTGGCCTTAAGATGTCTGAAAACAATCTTAGGTGCACTATGGGGTCCCCAGACCCATCAAATCGATCAATGTGCGGCATTTTGAATCTGTCAGGCAGCGCCACAGCTGCGCCGGTATACCCGTCTTTAATGTCAGGGATGGTCTTGACTCCCTGGGATCTTTTGTACAGCTTTTCGAGCTTGCTCAACTTCAATGCTGTGGGATCCGTCTCGAACTCAAAGGGAGAGTCCGGTAGGTTGGTGGGTGTTTGGATAACTGGGGTTGGATTTGGGGTAGGATCGGAGGTGGAGGTAGTCCCGTGGGAATGTCCGTGTCATTCTGAACATTAGCTGTCTCCCCGGGGGTGGGAATTCCTAGCAAGGGAGGAACTTGTTGCGAAGTAGATGCTCCGGTTTGCTGCTGTAACCTTACGATTAACTCTGCTTGTTCATTCATAACTGTGGCCTGCTGCTTGGCGAACTCTGCCTGTCAGACAGCATCCTGCTGCATCATTTTCATACTCTCTTGGAGCTGGCGCACCATCTCCTCTAAATGGGCCATACTGTTCTGATCTGACTGAATTATCGGTGTATGTTCCCTTTCTGTGGGAGAAACAGAACCCTGATCCCTGCTGTACTCGGGTGGGGTGTACAAAGCCCTCTGTATTGACTGCTGAATTGATATCCTCTGCCTAACTGCCCTCCGTCTAGTAACCGGGGGTAGAGAGTAGTACACTGGCTGTCCGTCTACCAGATCCTCAGATCGATGGAGCCGACGACCTCTAATCCAGAGTGCTTGGGGAATATCTACTGGGTCAGAAGCAATTGTGCTCGACTACCTAGTAAAAAAGATAAATAAAGCAAATAAATAAACAGGCAATTAGACAGCGTAACAACGTAAAATAAACACAACACGCAGTTGGGTGTCACAACAAATTGCCCACAAGCTGAATGTACTGTTCCTTAATCACTGATCACCGTTTCCAAATTGCTGTCCCAAAGTCTAAATCTGATACCCATAGATGACTGATTCAAAAAAACACTGATGCCCGCAGGCCTGGCACTCAAACTTGCGAACTGATATGTGTGTTCCCCTGCATAGATACACTCTAAAACACATAGCAAGTAAAGAGAGCCAAAACACCCCTATAGAGGGGTAGGGTTTCCCTGTCCTATTTTGTCAGGAGCTAGGGTTTCACTATGCACGCAGCAGTTTTCAAACAACCTAACATCGGGTAGGCAACCTGTCCTAATTTGGAATGGTCACAATGGATTTCGATATGCACTAGGCCGAATGGTCGAAAAGGGTGCCCCGGTAAAACCAGGGTTTGTGTTCCCATACTGTCAGAGCCCACAACCGGTCAGCATTATGGCATGCTTTGACAAAGTCAAGCCTCCGGCAAACCGTTCAAGAATGGTAGATGGCAAACACGGTGTCCTAGGCGCATCGATGCACATGCAAATGCAAAGCGACACATAAATGGAATCGAAACAGGATATCACGAGTTCGAGTCAAGCTCTCTAACTCCCCAGCAGAGTCGCCAGAAACTGTAGACGAGCCCGCGTGAGGCCTTCGTACTACAGTTCGGACTCAATTTGTGTCACGGCTCTTGATCTGAACCAAAGAGTCCAAATCCGGCAAATCGTTTTGAGAAAATAGATTTTTAGAAAAGAAGTGCCAAACATGGACTGCTTTGCCAGATACAGAGTCGCCACCTAAATATTTTTTAAGGGAGAATTTAGGAAACCCTGACTCGGTGCCAAAGGCCACGTGTCCATCATCACCAAGGTTGCCTCGGCTCGGGAGCTAGGGTACGATTGGGGAAGGTCAGCTTTGAGCACCCTCTCCCGCCCGATCCGAAGATCGGCCTCTACTAACCATGATATCCGTTTTTGAAAACGTTATGTGTTCTTATTCCGGTTATTAGCCTAGAATTACTATGTTATGCGCACAGCAAACAAGTATAGACCAAATTGCTTAAATTGGAACAAAAAATTTCATGCTCGTTTTGAAGATGGTTTGCTACTCGCAAGTAGGCTAAAATGCAGGTTTTGCCACCCTTAAGTGGGCTTTAGAAAAGATGGTTTTGCCACTATCTAGTGGGCTTAAAACTCACAGTTTTAATGCATTGTTCCAATTTAGGCAATTCAACCTCCATCCATAGGCATTCAAGCGGTTATATCACATAAGCAGCTAGCCTCATGGTAATCATGCGGTTATGGCAACACTCACACGCATGCGGTATGCTAAAGCATAAATGCTTACCAAGTACTCCGAGGCAAAACAAAAACTAGTTAGTAATCATATGCATGATCCTAGTTCATGTTAGGATGGCTAATGCAATACATGCAAAATGCAACTAAGATAGGCTCGGCTAATCTACAATGACATGTGAAATGCTACAACTAACACGTATTCGATTTGGAATTGAAATACAAATGCAGTTAGAATGATGCGCCGAGCCCGGTGCATGCAAGACAAATGTATGAATGCACGCATGCATAGCATAAGGTATGCTAATTTAAATATGCCCTAGTCTACCATCATAAGCAAGTAAATAAAAGGGAAGAAAGACATCGGGTTGGAAGACATACGCACACTCACGCACACTTATTACACAATTGCCCTCGCTTGGAGGGTTCAAATAAATATTACAGTCCGAATAAATAATACTAAATTAATTATTACAGAATTTCTAATTAATTAACAAATTAAACATAGGATTAAAGTGGCCACAGCCCTGCCTTGGGATGCATGGATGATGCAAGTTTGACTCGTCTCGCTGGGAAATTTGCTGCCATAGCACTGTTGCCTCTGTTGACACTGCCCTGCCCCTCTGAAATTTATGAAAGTCTCCTGAACTGTTCTGAACTTCATTCTGAGTGCAGTGGAGTTCCACCGGCCGAATCAAAAGGCCACCGGCCATGGGAATGAGGTTATCGGCTAAAGATTTTGCTCTTGGCCAAAATTATTTGCCGGTCGGCACTCATCATTGCCGGCCGGCCAAATCTCCCTATTGAAGCCTACAGTTGACAGCAACAGAGGGCAAGCAGTGTATGGCATGGAATTTTCGAGCAAATGTGAGCATGGGCAGACTCCCTATCATGCAAGGGACTCAAGGGAGCATGACCCACGACCCTCGGGCCATCAATTGTGCACTTTTGATGCATGATGGCCTAAGAGGCCAAGTTAGCAACTTTGATGTAAATGCATGCAAACAAAAAAAAATGAATGCCAACACCCTATCATGTTGAGGTCAAGGAGATTGACGACCGAGGGTTGAGACGTGTTACATCACTTGGAGTATGAGCACTCCCCAATCCTCATACTTGGCTTGACACCCCAAACCAAGCCAAATGTAATGCATGGATGCAATATACAATGCAAAGTGATGCAACTCATGCAAGATAACATGAACATGCTAAGCTAACGCAACATGACACTATCTAATCTTGCATGCTAGAGTAATGCAATATGGACATATCAAGCATACAACAAGACTATGTAATGCCATTAACTAAACAACATGCAAACATGCGAAAATGATACAATGTAAGCAAGCAACCAATGCAATACAACATGCAAGCATGCAAAATATGCAAAGACGGACTTATACTGAAATGAGAGGACCTCAGCCCACCCCCGAAATAGTGGCCTAAGAGGATACACAAGAACACAAATGATACATGCAAGCATGCACACATCAAGGTCCATCACCTAAGCATAAAAGGGGACAACTCTAAGCATACTTAAAGGCGATATATATGGGCACTAAACCAACATGCTAAGCTCTGAAAATGAATAGAGAATGATGCCAAATCAAACAAAACATGCAAGCGAGACATGCA
Organism: Camellia sinensis; assembly: GCF_004153795.1. Lineage (NCBI taxonomy): Eukaryota > Viridiplantae > Streptophyta > Magnoliopsida > Ericales > Theaceae > Camellia > Camellia sinensis. The sequence goes on from NW_021025849.1 coordinate 738,692, forward strand.
ACAATGACCAACACTTGAAGCCCACAAAGGGGGCAAACCAAAGCTATGTCAACCAAACCTTAAAGGACCAAAATGACCTAAAACAGTCCCAAGGGACCCCAAAACAAGACTAAAGCATACATAGATCATGGTCAAAACACGCCAAGGAATGAGTCCAAAACATGGGCATTCAAGGCCAAAAATGGGAGCATTGCTCAACACCTCCCGCATGCAAACACGACATGAATTTTTCAATACAAAATGGAGTTTTAGCATGCAAAAAGGGCCCTCAAAACCCACTGATATGGCAGCCTAATGTCTAAACACATAGGCATACACAATGACCATTTTCCAAGGCACAAAAGAACAACCTTTCAAGGCAAGAAACTGATGATGAATGTGGGCATACAAGCATGGATTAGGGACTAAAATGGCATATGAAATGACTCCAAATCATTGAAACAACCCAACTAAAGTATGCTAGTGACTCACACACCCAAGACTCACAGGCCAAAATACAAAGGGGCTATACCAAACACGGAAAATACGACCAAACCAGCACCCAACAGACCTCAATCATGATAAATGATGACCAAAAGCTTCACAAAGCTAGGCAAGAACATGCAAGCACGATGGTCTAATGGCTAGATGCACTTCTCGGCAAAATGGGGGAGTACAAAGCAAGTGTATTAAGCATGTAAGGGACCACAAATCCGACCAAAAATAGAGGTAAGATATGCCCAAATAACACCCAAAAAGCTCTGAAATAGGGCCAAATACAACAAAGCATACATGCTACCCTTATGAGCCAAAACATGAGCAAAATGAGAGACCAAGGGAGAGGGGTGTCCCTCCCCTTTACAAGACCTCAAAACCCCTTCTTCACCACTAAAAATCCATTGGATTTCAGTGGTGAGAAGGCCAAGACTCAAGAGTAACCAAAGCTTAAGAAAGAAAGCACCAAAATGGCCAAATAAGGCCTAAGAAGGGGAGGTCGACCCCGAACCACAAAAGGACCTGAATGAAAGATCTCAAGCATGCAAATACAAGACTTTTTTATGTTATACACAAAGCTTAAATCAGCATGCAAGGCAGGTGAAAAGCTAATGCAAGATTGGGGAAAATAAAGCAAAAGTCTTACCCTTGAAGAACACTTCAAGAACAGCTGGTCCAGCCACTCTCTTCTGACTAAAATCAGTCCAAAACTTCAAAAACAAACCCTCAAAGCCCCTCAAGGTCGAAGCAAGGTGTAATGGTGTGTGTCTTAGTGCAAAACTAAGGTCAAAACACACTTTCTAGGCCTCCAAAGACACACTAAGGATGAGAGAGAGGGAAATATATAGAGAGAGAGTATACGACAGATGTGTATATGTATAATCTCTGGTTTTTTTGTTCAAAATCTCTAACCCTCTACAATGGAAGAAGAGAGGTGCTTATATAGGCAAAAGAAATGGTTCTAAGCTTCTCCAAGAAGCTAAGTAAAAGGGGGCAAAGGGGGCAAGGAGGTCAAGGCTTCTTGAGGAAGCTAAGACAGCTGACCAACCTTCTTGAGGAAGCTTTGACAAAGGGTCAAGCTTCCTCAAGAAGCTTTGACCAAAAGGGGGCAAAAGGGGCAAAACAGCCACTTGTTAGCCCCGGGGTAGGTTTGGTGTATTCCAGCTGGCACAGCTGGCATGCACCATGCCTGAAGAAGGCAAAAAGGGTGTTACCGGCCAAAAAAGGAGGTCGCTGGCCAAACAGATAGCCGGCCGGCCATATGGAGTGCCGACCGGCCATTAGTATTAAGAAACCATGGCCGGTGTCAACAATTAATGGCTGGTGATGCAAAGGGAAGGCTGATGGGGTATGGGGATGGTCAACAAGCCATTCCCTACCCCTCAAAGCAAAAACACCAGTATTTGGTGCGAAACCAAACGCAAGACGAACAAGTTGAGAGATCCTGAGGCAACGTGTGTAACCAAGGCCTCCGGGAACTCAAAACGAACACGAACATGGATGATCACCGAGTGTCCCCACCGGTGACGTCCAAGTTTTGAGGACGGTCAAAAATGGGGTGTCTACAGATGGCGACACTCAAGGAGCTATCAATGGCCGATGACTAGCCTTTCCAAGATATCAATCGACTCAATGTGCCCTTTCCCCCCTCGCTTGACCAGTCCGAGGTCGAATAAGAGGCCGCTTCTGAAGATGATGACGCCAAGACTGAAGAAGCCAGTGTGGTCGACGTCGCTACTGGAGTCAAGTCTCCAACTCTTAATGATCAAGTCCTGGACTTGACCGAAGATGAGAAAGACAAGGTCTAGAAAGGCTCCTCCACCCATGAGGCTATCCTTGAGGCTGAGATCCAATCTGCCGAGAAGAGTCTAGACCAAAGCCTGTTTGAGATCGACGCTGAGATCGCGGCTGAAAAGTCAGCTCAACTATCTGCCGACACCGAAACAATGCCAATTATAAAGGAAACACAATCTAAAAAAGATGCTGAAGACCCTTGGGATTTTTTTTCTTTGCTTGGACCTTTTGTAACTTTGTTGTTTTGGAATCCTTTGTGTTTGAACAATTTCCTCTTTTGTTGGGCCGTAGTGCCATCTTTTGTAACTAAGCAAGTTATCTTTTATGCCAGGCAGATGTGCCTTTTTTGTGTTTGAACAAGTTGTTTATGTCAATGCAAATCTTCTTTTTTCTTCTAAGTGTTGGATGCTTTCTATGTATGCTCACTGCATTGGCTTTATGCCTTGCATATTGTTTCATACCTAGAATTTTTCTAATCTTTTCAGGTCTGACAACTGGGCTCCTCACCTCAGATACATCCATATGTCGTATGTCGAACTGCTTAATTATCTTAGACGACCACACTTCTATTATTTATCTCGCCCAAACAACACTTTTAAAATTTTTCTAACAAACTTTTTACAAGTATTGTTTCTTCACTGGTACTAACTGTCTTCTAGCAAGACTTCACCCTTCCAACTCTAATAACCTGACTGGGTATCTCAGACAACTATGCTTCGGGTATAATATAGTACTATCATCTCGGATTGACTTATCTCGGATAGTATCACTTGTCAATGATCTTGGATAACTTCAACTTGAAAAATTTCTCAAAAAATTCCATACGTGTTGTGCTCATTCCCACTTCCTACCCCCTAATGTGAACCTAAGTACCACTTATGTTCACATTAAGAACGCATCACATAGTTATCGATTAAGTCTCTCTTAGACATTCCTGGCTGAGGTCAGCATGCTTGGCTCACCCAAACGAAGCACTAAAGGCTTAACCTTAGTGCACCAAGAGTACCATACTCCTCGGCTTTCCAAACTGACCAAGTCATGACCAATTTCATCATGTTTCATGTTGAAACATCGAAAACTTAGTTAAACTCTACTATCGTGGCAAGTCTAAGTTATTCATCATGTTCCATGTCGAAACATCGTAAACTTAGTTCAACTCTACCATCATGGCAAGTCTAAGTTATTTGTCATGTTTCATGCCGAAACATCGTAAATTTAGTTCAACTCTAGCAATATGGAAAGTCTAAGTTATTCGTCATGTTTCATATCGAAACATTGCAAACTTAGTTCAACTCTACCAAGATATCAAGTGTAAGTTATTCGTCATTTTTACCATAGGAACATCATCATAAGATTGTTCAGTCCTATCGCACAAGTTTCAACAATGTTTCATAAAAACAAAATCGAGCTAGCATTTTATTAATACTTTGGCTAATAAACTCTTTACATAAATCTCAAAAAATAGAAATTAATGGTAGAAATACTTTAAATTGCTTGTGTTCCTGGGTCTTGGCAACTAACAGTGTCTTCCAGCCGGTAGGCGATATTGCCGGTGACCAAGACGATTCGATCTGGTCCTTCCCCAGTTTGGGCCAAGCTTGCCCTCCTTGGGATCCTTCTTATTGCCGATAACCTTTCTAAGGACGAGATACCCAATCTGAAACTCTCTAGGATTGACCTTTTTGTTGTATGCCCCTAGCCGAATTGCTGCTCTCTCCCTTCTTTCTTCTATTAGATCAAGATCTCAGGCAAGAAATGCCATGTTTGTTTCATTATCCACTCCATGGGTTTTAATTCTAGGGATGCTAACCTCTAAGAGGATAACTGCTTCGGTGCCATATGCCATGGCAAAGGGTGATTCTCCAGTAGATCTTCTCAGCGTAGTCCCATATGCCCATAGGACATTAGGCAATTCCTCCACCCACTTGCCCTTAGTAGCTTCTAGCCTTTTCTTGATTCCATCCAAGATGGTCTTGTTGGACGCCTCTGCTTGTCCATTGCTCTAGGGAAAGCTAGGAGTAGAATAATAGTTCTTGATCTTGTATTTAGCATATAACTTTTTAATCAACTTGCTATCGAATTGAGTGCCATTATCTGATATTATTGCTCTGGAGATTTCAAATCTGGTGATTATGTTTTTCCAGATGAAATTCTTCACCTCCACATCTCGGATTTTTTTTAAGGGTTTTGCCTCTACTCACTTCGTGAAGTAGTCAGTTGCTATCAGTAGGAACTTCCTTTGACCAGTGGCTAGTGGCCTGGGGAAATTGCCTAACAAGATCCTTGACCCACTGGGCAAATGGCCAAGGATTGGAAACTAGATTCAGATCTGCAACTGACTGGTGTATCAATGGTGCAAACCTTTAACACTTCTCACATTTCCTCACATAGGCTTAAGCATCTTTCTACATGTAGAGCCACCAGTATCCCTGAGATATGGCCATACAAGCAAGTGATTTGCCCCCAACATGGCTTCCACAAACACCGTCATGGATCTTGTATAGAAAGTCCTCAACTTGGGATGGATACACACATCTCAGAAGGGGTCCAATGAAGGACCTTCTATATAGATGGCCTTCTGCCGACAAGCAGAACCTGACCGACTTCAATCTAGTCTTGTGCTTTTCTTTTTTGTTTGTTGGGAGCCTACCATCCTTGAGGAACACAACTATGGCGTCCATCCAGCTCGGACCTATTTCCACGCACATTGCCTCGTACTATGTTATTAGGGGCACTATACTTGGGCCTGACAAATAATCAGCCATTATTGTCCTTGCCTTACCCAACTTCATTACGCTGGCGAGGTTAGCCAGTGTGTCGGCATGGCTGTTATCATCTCGACTAACCTATTGCAACCGATAATTTTGAAAACATGTTAGCAACTTGACAACATCCTTGACACAGACTATCATCCTCTCATCCCGGGCTGCATATTCACTCGTCGTTTGAGTCACAATGAGCTATGAGCCACAAAAGACTACCACCTCGTTGACTTCCACAATCATTACCCATTTCAGTCCAGCAATTAACGCCTCGTAATCTGTTTCGTTATTTAAGGACTTGAACCCTAAACGAATGGACTGTTCTACCATTTGCCCATCTGGTGATACCAAAACTACTCTTGCCTCTACCCTTGTCGGTTTGAGTTACCATTGACAAAGAGGCAGAAGGAGTCGCCGATGTAAATGTCATAGGGTTTTAGCCCTTCCTCTATCTTCTTCTGTTTTGCTGATGTGGGGTTCCATGGCCCCAGTTGGTTTTCCTCTTTCTCTCCTAGACATTCTAGGTGGTGGCTCATCGGTGCCCACCTTGGGATCGCACCAGGAGAAAATTCTGCCCCAAAGTTGGCCAAAACTTGGCCCTTGATTGTTGTTCTCGGCCTAAATTCTAAGTCATACTAGCCTAGAACTACTGCCCATCAAGCTACCCTGCCTGTCAGGTCTCCATGTTACAATAGGGACTTTAGTAAAAGTTCAGTTAGCACCACAATCTTGTAGGCTTGAAAATAATGGTTCAACTTTTTTGAGGCCATTACCAAGGCCATTGTCAACTTCTCCAGAGGCAGGTACCTGGTTTCCGCACTTGCTAGGGTCTTGCTGACATAGTACACTGCCTTTTGCTCGCCTCATTCTTCTTGGATTACCATTGCACTCATGGCGTGGTCTGAAACTGACAGGTATAAAAATAATTCCTCTCCTAGTACCGAGTTCGACAACATTGGTGGGGTTGTCAAGTACCTCTTCAAGTCGGTGTAAACACCCCATTTTTGACTGACCTCAAGACTTAGAGGTCATCGCTTGTGCACTCGATGATTACGATTGCATGTGTTCGTTTTGAATGCCCGAAGTCCTCGGTGGAACGCCCTGTCTTTAAGCCTTTAAAGCTTGTCCATTTTGTGCTTTGTTTTGGACCAAAACCTTGTTGTTTCATGCCTGGAACTTAGGGTGACTTGTCGGCCACTGCCATAGGCTGTCGGCCATGGCTCATGGTTGCCGGCCATTGGTGTGGTCGGTCGGCCACCAGTGTCTTTTTTCAAATATTTGTTGACAACTGTGCCAGTTGTTGGCAGATTTAGCCGCATCTCTCTACATGTGTATGGTGGGATGTTTCTAAGCTAAAGGCATGTTTTTCTATATATAGGGGGGTTCCTCACCATTTTTGAGTGTTAGAAAATTTGGAACCAAATTATCTCTCTCTCTCTTTAGACTTCTCTTTCTCTCTTGTAATTTTATACACATTTGCTCACAAATCCTACACATTTGCCTATACACCCTTGATAGAAGTTGCTAGTCTTTGGGCTGATGTTTCTTGAGACCCTCTTTAAGCTTTAGGAGGAGGTTTTTGGCTTGGATTGTTGGCCAAATTGTGCCTTGGCTTCAAGAGGTATAACACTCTCTTTTTACAATTGTTTTGCACACTTGCTTTGCCATCTTTTTCAATTGTTTTGGGGATGAATTTGAACTGTAGAAAGCTCTATTTTTATGGCTTAAAAATGTTGGTTTTAGGCCATTTCCAGTTAAGCGGTGGTTCACCCTTCTTGCTTCTTTGCTTGTAAAGTTTTTGTGCCTTTGTTCATCACTTTCAAACCAACTTTTCTGGGCCTCTTAACCACTGAATTTTAGGGGGTTTTTAGTGACAAAAAACTCATTTTTAAGTCCAAATTTGGAGGGGTTAACCTCCCCTCTTTGTGCCTTGTTTGCATGTCTAGTTAGCTTCACATGTTAGCATGTTTTTCTAGCTTTATTTAGCTCAAGTCCAGCATGTTTTTGGCTCTAAAATAGACTTCTGTAGCTCTATTTTGGGCTGTTTGGGTTGTTTGAGTCTTGCTTTGCATAGTTGTAGTGTAAGTCCTTTCACTAGCTTGGTGTTTTAAGGCTTTAACCACCATTGGTTTGAGTTGATTGCATGTTTTAGTGCTTTTTCTCACCTAATTTCAGCACTTAGAATCTCTGCAATCCCCCTCATTTCTTTACTTTTTCATTTTCTTTGAGGGTTGTTTCAACCTTAGGGTTGTTTAAGCTTGAGATCGAGGCTCATGCTTAATGGTTTAATCCTCCTTTGAGTGTTCATTACTAACGACATGAAGTTTCTCTCATGCCCTAAACTATCCCTTGGTTGACACTTCTTTCATCTTAGAAGACACTCATCAATGGACTAATTGATTAAAAAATGATTTGGTAATTAAAATGTGTAAACAAAATTGGCACGTAAAAGTGGTAAGATAAGCACTTCTTTGTGTTGCATTGCATGTGTTCAAATTGGACGTTAGTTTGAACAAAAGGAAAACGGAACATTTTCATACTCACAAGTGATGAAATGTGCCATTTTCCTAGGTCTCCATTGCCCTTGATCATGCATGATAGAGTGATGGTCATTTGAGTCTTGTTTTGCATTCATTAAACTTGTACAAACTTGGTTCTTTGGCCATCATGCAATGAAATTGCTTGGTTGATGGTTTGGGAGCCAAGAGTATCACTCCATTGAACTTGTTTGATGATAAGGAGGGTGACAATACAAACAAACCTTTAAAAAGTGCACTGTTTTGCTCTGTTTGCTCTCTGTTGCAACAAGGAAGTCCAAGCCAGTGGTGGTCGACAGCCACCACCAATAGCCGACCGGTCACCATCAGTAGCCGACTGGCCACCATTGTTGGACGACCGACCATCAGCAGTGGCCGACCAGCCCCATTGTTGGCCACTAATGCAAATTCAATAGTGTGCTCCTAAGACAAAACAGAGTTGATCTGGAGAAAGAGAAAGCGTAAGTGCTTCTGTGCAACAGAGGCTTGTAGCAGCAAAACAGTGGCCTTTCAGGTGAAAAATCGAGCATGCATGCATCTCTCGTTTCCCGTGGCCTTTTAGTTAATTTTCTATGTTAATTAGTTGTAGCTAATGCTTGCAAATGATGTAATTGTTCAAGTAGATTAGTTAATTAATTCATATTGTAATTAATTAGCTTAGTTGCTTTGTAATTAATTAGTTAGAATAGCTAATTCATTTCGCTCTTTCGTTTTGTAATTAGTTAACTAGAATAGTTAATTAATTCAGTTTGTAATAATTAGTTAGCTTAATTAGCGTAGCTAGTTGGTTAGCTTATTCATTCGGACCCCCCTTCGCGAGGGCATAATGTTGTAATAAGTGTGCCTGCGTGTGTGTATGTCAATGTTATAATAAGTGTGCCTGCGTGTGTGTATGTCTTCCAACCCCACGTCTTTCTCCCTTTTACTTAACCGCTTTCAATGGTTAGATTAAGGACATGTTTCAATTAGCATACCTTATGCTTTATTCTTGTATCCATTCATTTGCATTGCATGCACCGACGCTCGATGCATTATTCAAATTGCATTGCTATTTCAATACTTCTTTGAATACGCGTTTAGACCGCACATTATCAAATTGAATCATATGCCATATTAGTAGCCGAGCCTATTGATTGCATATTGCATGTGTTGTATTAGGCATCTTGTATAGTTAGGAATCATGCATTATTTTCTAACTCATATCTTCTTAGCTTGGAGTACTAGGTGAGTTTTAACGCTTTAGCATACTTGCATGAGTGTGAGTGTTGCCATGATTAGCATGCTTGTCATGAGGCTATGTGCTTAAATGCTAAACCGCATGAATGCCTGTGGATGAAGGCTTGGTGTTTGAATTAGAATGATTCAACAAATATGCATTTTTAAGCCCACTTTGTTGAGTGGCAAATCATGTTTTAAGCCCACTATGTTTGGTGGCAAATTCGCAAACTTTAAGCCTACTTGAGGTGGCAAATTCAAACCATTTTCGCAAACAAACATGAGTTGAATTGTTCCAAATTAAGCAAACTAGTCTATATTTGCTTGTGTGCATCACATAGTAATGGTAATTTAATAATCAATAAGAACACATAATGTTTATAAAATATCATATCATGATTAGTAGAGGCCGATTTTGGATCGGGCGAGCGGGGGTGCTCAATTCATGACCTTCCCCCTTCGTACCTAAGTTCCTGAGCCGATGCAACTTTGGTGATGAAGGATACGTGGCCTTCGGCACGAGTCAGGGTTTCCTAATTTTTCCCAAAAACAAAATATTTGGGTGGCTACTCTGTGTCTGGAAAAGCAGTCCAATTTTGGTACTTTTTGATTTAAAATCAATTTTCCAAAATGATTTGCCAGATTTGGACTCTTTGGTGATTATCAGTTTCACATTGCATTTGTGAGATTAGATTCAAAACCGTGGGAGTCCGAACTGTGAGGCCTTCTTTTCAAACCTTTCGAAAGGGGGCGCGAAAAAGGCAAGCCACAGTCGGCCAAGGCGACTTCACATTCTTCTGTCCACAAAAAGTCTGTGGCCTTCTTCAATAAACCAAAAAATTGCTTACATTTATCTGAATTTCAGCTAATGAACCTGTTCAAGGCTGCTGCCCTTCCAGTAAAAATCTGGACTTGTTTGGCTGTTGTCAGGCTCTTCAAGTCGAGGATGGCCTTGATCTGTTCTGGGCTTGCTTCAATACCCCTTCTAGTGACCAAGTATCCCAAGAACTTACTAGATCCAACTCCAAATGCACACTTCGAGGCATTGAGTCGAAGTCGATATGACCTCAGGATGTCAAACACCGCCTTTAAGTTGGCCAGATGGTTTCCAGGTTCCTTGGTTTAATAACCATATTGTCTATGTAAACCTCTACTGTCATCTCAATTAGATGTTTGAACATCTTGGTGACCAATCTTTTGTAGGTCGTCCCTGCATTCTTCAACCCAAAAGGCATTACTTTGTAACAATAGAGTCCTTTAAGGGTGATGAATGTCGTCTTCTCTTTGTTTGGGACATACATTGTAATCTGGTGATAACCTCTGTATGCATCCAGAAAACTCATCCTCCCATGCCCTAAAATGGTATCTAGCAGTTGATCAATCTTGGGTAGTGGAAAACTGTCATTGGGGCAAACCTTGTTCAGGCTTGTGAAGTCCACGCAGACCCTCCACTTCGCATTCTTCTTCTTCACCACTACAGTATAAGACAACTAGGTGGGATAATTTACCTCTCTGATGGCCTGTGCCTTTAGTAGCTTGTCCACTTCTTCCTCGACTACCTACACATGTATCAATGTCGTTCTTCTTGCTCGCTGAATGACAGGTTTTGTCGACCTACCCACATTAAGTTTGTGACAGGTGACCTCAAGGCTGATCCCCGACATTTCATAAGGTATCCAGGCAAGCACCTCTATGTTCTCTCTCAAGAAAGCCTCCAGATCTCTTTCTTCATCCTCAGCTAAACCAAAGCTGAGAAGGAAGAATCGTCCATCATCTCCTTCCTACACCAGAACCTTTTTCAGTGGTTTTTCACTCTTCTTGGTAGGTTTTTTGCTGAAATCATCCAAGGCCTCATGGTCTTTGTTTTCAATTTCTGCACTCTCTGCTTTCTTTACACTATAGGTGTACTTCTTTGCCGCCATGGAGCAATTTTTTGCCTGTACTTGGTCCTTCCATTACTTCTTCGATCCCCTAATCAGTTGGGAATTGCAACAATTGGTGCAACATTGAGGGAACAACCCTCATCACATGTAACCAAGGTCGTCCCAAAATGATATTGTACATGGAAGGAGTATCTATCATAGTAAACTCTGTTATTACCTTTTTACTCCTTTCACACACCTCCAAATTCGCGGCTCTGAGAGGCCATGTCAGCATCCCATTGAATTCGACCATAGGGCTATCAGATTGCTTTAAATCATCCAGGTGGAGGCCAAGCTCCTTGTAATATCTGACATACATGATGTCACAAGAACTGCCTTTATCAATCAGTATACGCCTCACTTGCCAATCTCCAATCTTCAGAGTTACCACCAAGGCATCATTGCGCGGATGCTGCACTATATCCAAGTTGGTCTCAGTAAAAGAAATTATTGGTCCTTGGTATTCATTTGTTCTGGGTTTCTTTTGCTACACCTGATAAACATGTTGCAGGTGCCTTACTCTCTAGGTTTTCCCTCGAACTTCATTCTCATTGACCTTTGAGTGAATCACATTTATTACCCAAGGTCCCTCTGCTTGCTGCGGTGGTGGTGGTAAAGGTGGTGCTGCTAGTGCCTAGGTTAGCCTCGCATGCTCTTCCCTTGTCTTTACCTCATCCACTAAGTCTCTCAGGTGACCCTGTTTGACTAGATCCTCCAAGTGTGACTTCAGAACTCGACATCCTTGGTCAGGTGCCCATTCTGATTATGGTAAGCACAATGCTTCCACGTGTTCCTGCCTATAAACTTGCCAGGGATCTTCTCCAGCGCTCTGTAATATGGTTGATTTCTGATCCTCTCCAAGACTTTATAGATCAAGATCCAGAATACCGTACTGACTGCCTACATAGTACTCGCTCCTATTTCCTGCCTGTCAGCACCGACATTCCCCTAGCCTTGCTTCGGAGAGCCATTTTTCCTTTCTTGTTTTGAAGTCCTTGCTCCTTGTGTGTCTTCCTCTGCTCTAGCATACTTCTCAATCCGTGCCATGAGCTCTTGCATGCTCTTTGGTAAGGTTTTTGCAAGTGATTTCCAAAGTGAGCATTTATCATCCAGGCCATTTTTGAAAGACACGACCGCCCGCTCTTGGTTACAAGCCGGAATTCTATTGTATACCTCATAGTATCTCCTGGCGTAAGCACACTTGGCTTTCACTATCGCTAATCTTTAAAGCCAATAGGGAATCTACCCTTAATGGATGCGACTTGTTCGTAACAAACCTAGCCACAAACATCTCGGTTAGGCCTTCCCAACTCTTCACAGTTTCTTTCAGTAACTTATGGAACCAATCTGATGCTATCTCCCCAAATGATTAGGGGAATACTTTGCATAGCAGTTACTCATTTTGGCTCCGCAAAACTATTGAATTTAAATACAAACCAACATGAAAGTTTGGATTAGACTTACCGTCATAGATCTGAAACCTCAGCATGTTGAATCTCTTTGGGGCCTTAAACATATCCAACTCTACCGAGAATGGCATCCTCGGCATGACAGTGGATGTGATCTCGGTGTTAAGTCTCTTTCTCTGTAGGTAGTCTATCAAATCCTCCTTCATCCTATTGGGAGCTCGGCTATCAATAGATTTTAGCTTCTTTGGCATGCTACTCCAAGTGTAATTGTGCATCCTCTTGGACTTCCCTTCATCCATTGCATCAAAATACAGTCCCTTACCTTGGAACTACCGAGATTTTTTGGCATAGGTCCCCTTGGTTCATGGTGTCCTCTGTGACTCACCTCGCACTAACTTTGTTCACCCGATATCCCGTAACGGCCGATGTATGTGCTCATGTCCCTTGCCATGTTGTGGGACCACAGGGACTGTCTTCTGTTCTCCTTTTTAAGCATCAGTTTTGACTACTGGTGCCAGTGTGTCCTGCAATGGTAATGGTGGTTGCATTACGTTGTTTTGCATCATAAAGTTGACCACTGTCTGTAGGACTGCCAACTTGTTTGCCATTCATTTTATCTCCCTATCTCTCCTCAGGCATCTATCCTTCCATACATGGAGGCCACTTTCATTGCAATATTGATCTTGGCCTCCCTTCGTCGGGATATTATGCTCCCTGCTGGTGTCATTTTCCCCAAGATTTGGCTCTTGTACTCTTTCATTACGATTTTCTTCTCTGCCATTAGGATTCACTTGCTCCTCCTCCTCACTATCGATGTTGTCCCCAATCTTTTCTTCTTGCCCGTTTTTGGCCATCTATTCTCCTTAAGTTCCCACAGGCGATGCCAAATTGTGGGTGTTAATTTCCGACCACACAACTAAAAAAAGAACTCAATTGGAGAGCACCGGCAAAATAGAATGAACCAACTACTTGCCAACAAGGAGATGAGAATTCTACGGTGGTTCGTCCACCTAGGACCACTCCGACAATCAAGTCAGTAAACTTTATCTCTTACAGATATCAAATAGTACTTAAACTCCCAAGAAAAAACTTACGTTAAACCCACGAGGGTGCCTCACTTTTATAACCCGTAGTGACCTGATCACCTAGAAGGCTTACTTCATTGGACTTAGGCTCAATGCTCATCATGGACACTCGGCTAGATAGAGATAAACTCTTCTTAAGCCTTATCCTTATCCAGACTGTGATCTTCCCCTGTTCTAGGACTCTTGTCCCTTATCTGGATACCTTGGGATTCTAGCATTACCGTAAAACATCTCGGCAACACCATGATAACCTCGGCAACATGACTTATCCACGTGGCACCTTAGCCGACATCTTGGGCTATCTTGGCCACATGGCGTTGTAGACACCCCATTTTTGACTGCCCTTAAGAGTTGGGCGCCACTGATTGATCACTCGATGATGAAAGTTGTGCTGTACAAATGTTCAATTTCTTCAGCAAGAAGAGCTTCTAAATCCCAACCTTACACCCCATTTTGGACCAAAACATTTTTCACCAAAATTATTTTAGACCTCAGAACCCTCTCTCTCAAAATATTTTTGAAAATGTTTCTATGATGTTCTGAGGCTCGCATTTCGTAAAAATTATACTTTTCAGTAAATCGAACAAGGATAAAGTGGAAATAAATGGAAGAGAGGTGAACTCTTTGAAAAATCCTTCTAAACCTCTTATTTATAGATTTGGAGTTGAAGAAAATTGGAGGAGAGGGAAGAAAACTAGTTGGGGAAGAAGTTGGGCTTGAAACCGTCAAGAGACAACTGGGTAGCCTTCACTAAATCAGACCTATCTCTTTGTACACTTAGACTTTAGTTGTGATGCCACCACCATTAGAAAGTGGACTTCTGGGGATTCAATTTAGACCCAAGAATCTCCTAAAGCCGAGTCCAGATGAGGGAGATATGGCTGTTTGAAGTTAGCATCAATTAGATTAAGACAAAACTGAGCAACCTTCCCTAAAATTGGCATATTTCTTTACACACTTAGAATTTAGATATGAGGCTACCACCATTGGAAACTAGACTTTTGGGGCTTCAATTTAGACTCAAGAATGACCTAAAACCAAGTTTGGATGAAGGAGATATGCCCATTTGAAGTCGGGCTTGGAAGCATGGCCGGCAGGTGGCCGGAAGCCACCATTTTTGGACGGCAAGCCACCATTTCTAGCCTACGTCGGTAGGCTACTGCTGCCCGGTTGGCCACCAGTATAAAACCCATATATTTTCTCCATCTGTTTCCACAAAGTTCCAACTGTCGTTTTTTAGATATTTTCGAGATAGGCACATGGTTTTCTATATATAGATGACGTCCTTCTCATATGTCAAGGTTAGAAACATTTAGAAGTTACGAAATATTTTTGGAAAAATCCTCTCTCTCTACAATTCTCTCTCTCTTTTGCAACTTGCATAGCCTTTCCCAAACACTAACCAAACCTAGAGAGCTTTGCTGAGGTGATTTGAGCTTAAATCTGAGCTCTTGAAGCACTTGAGAGTGTGGAAATTGGTGGTTTATGACTTAAGGATTCATTCCTCTCCAAGAGGTATACCTTCTCCTTCTTTTGTACCATCTCTACACCACTTCTTTTCTATCTTTTCTTGCTGATTTTGAAGTATTTTTCAACACCCTTTTTTTTGGGGAGGGGGGGTTGAAACTTGTGGTTTAAGGCCAATAAGGGTTGAGGGGTGGTTCACCCTTCTTTACACCTTGCTTTCAAGGCCTTTACCCCTGTGTTTCCCACCTTTACACTATCTTTTTTTGAGCTTTTAAATACTGATTTTCAGAGTTATTTCAGTGGCCAAAATCATGTTTTGCAGTCCAAAATTAGAGGGGTTAGCCTCCCCTCCATGTATCTTGCTTACTAGCATAGTTTGGGCCATGCTTTAGCATGTTAATCTAGCTATTTTTAGCTCAAGTCCAGCGTGTTTTAGGACTTATTTTAGACTATTTTAGGACTATTTTAGGCTACTAGTTGCATTTGTGCTTCGCATTGCATGCTTATAGTCTAATAGTCCTCATAAGTTTGGTGTTCTAGGCCTTAGACACCTTCTTATTTGAGTTGATAGCATTTATTTATGCGTTGCTCGCTCATTTTCAATACTAATAATCTCTGCAACCTCCCTTCTTTCTTGGCTTTTTGGTTTTTCTTGAAAGTGGTTCAAGCAACTTGTTTGTTTAAAACATGAGATTGAGATGTCATGCTTAATGGTTTAATCCCTTTGGGATTCATTACCAACGGTATGATGTCTCTTTCATGCCTAAAACAACTTTTGGTTTGAGCCCTCTTTCCATTTAGAGGACTTAAATTCATCATTGGACTTAATTGAATTAAAGAATGGTTGGTAAACTAAAATGAGTAACTAAAACTTGGAACTAAAAATGGTGCAAGATAATAATTGGTTGTGTTCAATCGAACGTTAATTGAAAACATGGAAACTTGGGCCATTTCATACTCATTAGTGATGAAATGATCTAAGTCTCTAAGGTCAACCACTTCCCTTGATCATTCATGAAAGGGAGGAGGTTAATGTCTTGTTTTCTTGCATTTATTGAACTTGCACATCTGGGTTCACAAGCCGTCATGCAATGAAATTACTTGAATTGGTGGTTTGTGGCTTACATTTCACTTCTTGGATTTGTTCATGAAAATGATAGGTGAGTTGTGCAAATAACCCTTGAAAATACCTTGTATATGCTCTATTTATCCTCTGTTGTAGCAAGATGAACCTATGCATCAGTGGCCGGCAAGCCACTTTCCATGGCCGACAGGTGACCGGTAGACGACCTCCATAGCCGGCTGGTGGCCGGAAATCTTCACTAGTGGCCGGCCAGCCACTGATGCAAAGCTCAGAAATATGTGGTAAGGTGGAGCAGATTTGTTCAGGAAGTGTTCAACTGTGCAAATAGAGGCATTCGGAAGCAAAACGGTGGTCCTTCGGTTGGAAACTGAGCATGCGCATGCACATCCCTCATTTCTCGAGGCGGAGTAGTTAGTTGCTTAGTTTAAATACTTATCATAATTACACTTACATTGTAATTATTTTATTAGTTAGTTAATTCAAGTGTTGTAATAATTAGTTAAGTAGTTTAGTTATTTATTCGGCTTGTAATAGTCAGCTTAATTTGCTTTAGCTTAATTAGTTTCTAGTTAGCTTAGTTTATTCATTCAGACTCTCCTTCGGGAGAGTGCAATGTTGTAATAATATGTATGTCTTCCATCTCCACTTTTTTCTTTCTTTTATTTACCAGCTTATGATGGTTAGATTAAGGGCATCACATTTCAATTAGCATTCTCATGCTTGCATCCATTCATCTTGTATTGCATGTACCGAGTCTTGGTTCATCATTCTAACTGCATTGTCATTTCAATACTTCTTTGAATACGTGCTTAGAATGCATGTTATCAAATCGATTCATATACCATGCTTATTAGTTGAGCCTATTTTAGTTGCATTAGTGCATGTGTTGCATTAGACATTTGTCATAGTTAGGAACATGCATTTTTCTAACTAGTTTCTTTTTTGGCTTGGAGTACTAGGTGAGTTTTAGTGCTTTAGCATACTTGCAAGAGTGTAAGTAATTACCATGACTAGCATGATTACCATGAGGCTAAGTGCTTACTTGTTTAACTGTTTGAGTGCTTGTGGATGAAGGCTTGTTACTTGAATTGAAATGATTCAATGAATGTACGTTTAAGTCCACTTTGTGAAATGGCAAATTCACAAACTTTAAGCCCACTTTGTTAAGTGGAAAATCACACAATTTTGCAAAACAAACATGAAATTAAAATTTTCCAATTCTTGCAATTTAGTCTATACTTGCTTGCTCGCATCACATAGTAAGGCTAACCCAATAAACTGGAACAAGAGCATATAATGTTGATAAAAATCATATCATGATTAGTAGAGGCCGATCTTTGATCGGGTGAGCGGGGGTGCTCAAATGTATTCATGACCTTCCCCCCTCGTATCTAAGTTCCTGAGCCAAGACAATTTTGGTGATGACAGACATGTGGCCTTTGGCAAGAGTCACGGGTTTCCTAAATTTTGCCAAAATAAAATATTTAGGTGGCGACTCTATATCTGGCAAAACAGTCCATTTTTTGCAATTTGATTCAAAATCGATTTTTCAAAAGATTTGTCGAATTTGAACTCTTTGGTGTTTATCGATTTCACATTGCACTTGTGAGATTAGATTCAGAATCGTGGGAGTCCGAACTGTAGGGCTTCTTTCGAACCTTTCGAAATGGGGCACGAAAAAGGCGTGCTACAGGCATCATTCACAAAATTCTTCCCCACATAACTTTTATATATTTTCTATGTGGGACGAAGTGTGTATTAGCAGAAAATGAGAACAAATTTTTTTCCTTACCCTCATTTCGTAAGAAATTGACACTTAATCAGAAATACAATAAGTTTACTGTTATAATTTTATGTATAATGACCAAAATGAAATTAGATGTAAAGTACAGAGATGCGAATTATAATTTATCCAAATTTGTACTATATAATTTGAATTAACAATATCACCTACTACTAAGTTAAAAAAATATAGTGGACATAAACTGCAGGAACCACCTCATTGTATGACATTAGCCTATTTTGGAAAGTGAATTAAAAGTTACTTTCTAGCTTTTAACCATCTTTCTAAAACAAGCATATGGTGGTCCTATGCAGTGATATTATTTAAATTTTTTAAAAACTAAAAAAAAAATTTAAAATATTAAAAAATTTAGTAAAAGCAAAAAAATAAAAAAATTTCATTTTAAAAAAATTAAAATCAAATAAAGTGATTGATTAATTCTTTTTGTTTTCGAATTTTAAGTTCTTTGAATGGATGCAAAGAAAGAACTCTCTAAAATATAGTTCAGGATTTAAAAATTTAAAAAAAAAAAAAAACATGTTACATGACATGAATGATTAAATTAAAAGTTGAAATCATTAACACGCTCAATCCATTTTAGTACGGCTCTGATTCTCCCAAGCAGGTGAAATCAATCACAAAAAGCTGAGCAGTTGCTTTCAATAATGCTAACATACAAAATAAAATAAAATAAAATTAGGGAGGCATTCCAGAGTGGTTGGTTGGTTGTGGGCTCATTGTAGAGCCTGCATTGATAATTAGTACGGTTGAATATGTAGAGTTTGTCAAGTATTTTATTTTTATAAAAAATTATGTTAATTGGATAATAATTATCATTTGATGAAATTATATTTGTGTCAACGGTAAATATAATTTTAAAAATAAATTGTTGACACAAATGTCATCTAATCAAGTAACTATCGATATTCGATCAATATAATTTTTTGCAAGGATAAAATACCCGACGAGGTCTACAAATGTACGGTTTAGATCATCGAAGTGGCCTCCATGATGGGCCCATAGAGACCCAACAATACCCTCTAATAGAGAACCCAAATCCAAAAATTATACACATAAAATCATTTAAAATAATGTGATAATGATATTTATATAATTACTCCTTCCGTCATTGTAACAACCCCGACCTCTGATTAATGTTAATCCATGATTAAATAAGCCTAATAAGTAATTAAGATGAAATCTTGAGTTAATTACTTGTGCGTTGCATTATTTGCATTTCTATCTGTCTAATGTAGAAATATCTATTTGTGTTTCTGTTTTATTTTACGAATTGAAGGCCTTATTGGGAACCGATCGCGAAATTGGCTTGATTTATGTGTTATTTAAGGTTTTTAGAAAATTATGGTAGGTTTAATTAAAATTCAGTTCAGAACGATTAAATTAGAATAATTTAATGTCCAATTGATTAGTTGATCAACAATTTAATTAAACCATTAACCAAGCCTATATATGGCTCCCATATGTGTCTCCGCTCAATTTTTTTCTTCATTGCAACTCATCTTTGAGCTTATGTACACACACACCCAACATGAGAGAGAGGGAGAGTGAGAAGCAGTTGTGTTCAAGCTTGCTTTGGGAGAGGATTGAAGAGGAATCAAAGGAATTGAACTCCTACTTGAAGAATTTGAGTCTTAGGTAAGAATTCAACTCATTTATATAACCTTAAACTCATTTTCTTGAAGAATCAAAGAAAATTAAGTTGTGTCAAACAAAAATTGAGATGGGAAGGAAGAAAATTGAGCAATTCATGCATGTATGCATATATCATAGCATTTTGAGTTTGAATTTCACTCAAGTCATACATGCATGTGTCCTTTTTGACTTGGTTTTGAGAATTCATCACATTTCTTACCATTTGACCTTAATTGATCATGTTTTGGAGAGTCTAAGTTCATATGAATTCATGCATGTTATCTTCAAGTTATGTTCTTTAAGATTCAAGCTTGGTTTTGTATAATTGGCTTACCTTTGGGCCTTGATTTTGTGAATTGATTTTGAATTCAAGTTGTTTTGCATGTTTACACTAGTGTCCTTTAGTTTTTGGCCCAAAGGATCATGAATTTCAATTTAGAATTGGAGTTTTGAGCTTGGGAGCAAATTTGAAAATTCTAGAATTCTGTTCCTACGCTCGAGTGGAAGAACCTGCGCTTGAGCGGCCACTCTGAGTTTGTGCACTTTTGCTCGAGCGACCTAAAGTTCACTCGAGCATGAAATGCATGCTCTCGGAAGTTTACCATTTTTGCAGACCGCTCGAGCAACAAGAGTTGTGTAACGCCCTCAAAATAATAACAATAAACCCATCAGATAAGACATGCATTTACATTTAAACTAACCGCATTCCTTTCATTCATTAGAATTCCAAGACATAAGTATTAAATATTTATAATTAAATGTTAAATGAAATTTAATAATAATAACATAATACTAATTGATATAGTAGATATATAACACCACCCTTCTTTATATAATATGCATGCATAATGCTATAAATCATTATAATAGATAGTAATTTTTTTAAAGATTAAATTAGATTATAAAAAATTTATTTGAAATATTAAAATTAAAATTCCATTTGTTAATTATATATTTTAATTAAAAAAATTAATATGTTTCTGTGATATAAGCTCTCCTTATTGTTTCTCCACTATTCATATTTGTTGGCCTACTTAATCGCACTTAGTACATTAATTGTTGTTATCACTATTATTGTTAGGTCCATGAAGCTCTTCCCGGGAGCAAATTTAATAGCTTGGTCCTAAATAGGTATAATATGCGTCTTGGCATTCTAATGATGACAAGCTTTACGGACCAACTCTGGAAATCACCTCAGTTTCCTTTGGATGTGGCCGTCAATTCCTATTGAAGAAGTAACCAAGTAAGATGACTCAAATAGAGTCAATTATCTTATCAACTATTTATTTTAATGTTGTTTTATTATGATTTAATTGGAGAAGTTCCATCATTTAGTTTGGTATACATATACATAATTTGTTACCACACCACAACAATTTATGCCATCTTATGTGGCTCCCCTATACCCATTTGAAGTTTAATTTTAGTCTTTGATTTATACTTCCAACAATACGATTTTCTCATGTGATTGCTAGGGAAAAGAGTGAAGTGTGAACCTGGTACCAAGCAATTGAAGAAGAGCAACCATTTGGTCCTCCTTGTCACGGACTGAGCGCTTGTCATCCTCCCGAGAAGCCGGCTTTGCGAGTAGTACTGCATACCCTCGTGTATTATGCCCAAGGACCAACCCAGGAGATGCGATAGGGATCTACCTTACTTGCTTTGCCGCTCACAAACTAATGCGCTTGCAAGGTGCTTGGTGTAGAACTCGCACCCCCAATGAGTCGGTACGTGACATGCTACCACCGCCAGTCCCTGACGCCCTCGTTAGGGGGACATTACCCTGCCTGTCTCCATGCTTGTTCGTTCCCCTACCCATGGGAAACCCACCCCGCGCAGACACCACCCTTGGTGCGGACCCCACAATGAAAGTGCTTGGTGTAAGTCTCACGTACCGTCCCCATCACAGTGCCCCTAGGCTGGCTCTAATACCAATTGTCACGGGCAGGGCGCTTGTCATTCTCCCAAGAAGCCGGCTCCACGAGTGGTACTGCCTACCCCCGTGTATTATGCTCAAGGACCAACCTAGGAGATGCGATAGGGATCTATCCTACCTGTCTTGCCGCTCACAAACTAATACACTCAAACCAAGCCCAACATCTCAAAATACCAAAATTTAAAGACAAAACCCATAGAGAGGAGTAGGTTATCCCTACCTCAAATTCGGAGCCCCAAAGGAGATGAAGACCAAAACCAAAATGCTCCAAACCTCGAAATTTTCAGATCAAAAGGAAGCTCTCGACGATCAACACAACTTTTGTGAAGACAAAAGGTGAGTAAACGACCCGCGTAACACATCCTATAACTCAAATACAACGTAAGAAAGGATGTAAACAAGATAATAAACAACTACCAACATCCACGGACACATGTCCGGATCACTATACAACAAGGGTAAACCCGGGATCGCTATAAGTTGCGCTCGAGCAAGGACCTCAGTCTCACGCTCAAGCGACCGTTGAGCGGCCATCGAGAGAAAATTTCACACAACCAGTACTTTTTCAGAGTTTACAGACCTCTCGAGCGACAGAAGTTGCGCTTGAGCGACCAATCACATTTTGCATGTCCGCTCGAGTGAGAGCCCTGTTTTCAACAAGTTTTGTTAAGTATCTTCAAGTGCACTTTTGCATCCTAATTGCATCCTAGGCTTTTCTAGGCCAAAGTTAAGACACAATAATGAGGTTAAAGGATAGAGACACACTAAGAACGAATGAAATGAATTAAGTATTATCCGGATGTGTGTTTCAAGTATATATCTATTATATTTGTGTAGGTCACGCGCCGTAAGCTTTTTGGTCTGTCTGCTCTTTCTGTCTATCTCTAGAGCCATCTATGAGTAATATAACTTAGTAAAGCTATGCTCAACTTTATTTATCTTCAGTATGACGTAATATGATCTGGTTATTGAAATGATATTTGTGAAAATGAATGAATGTCCATCTTTCTGAAATATATTTGTGGCATCCTTATGTTCATGTGCCTCTCGCTCGGGGGTAACAATACTGGGCAAATATACACGTGGCCCTCACTCGGGGGTAACAATATCATGGCCAATATGCACGTGGCCCTCGTCCGGGGGTAACAATACCATGGTTTATGTTCATGTGGCCCTTGCCTGAGGGTAACAATACCGAGGCCTTTATTTACATGGCTCTCGCCTAGGGGCAACAATACCATGGCTACTTGTACACAAGATATTGACCATTATGGTCATCGGTACCAACTATACAAATTTGATATGTCATGATAGTTAAATGGATGTACCACAAATATCTGTTTGTGACTTCTGGTTAAGTAAGTGAATATGAATCTATTACTGATTTGAAATCTGATATGAGACATCTTTCATTAAACTCTTTACTTTGTTATTATTCACTGGGCTTCACTCATCATTTATTTATTTATGTAGGTGATCATGCGCATGGCCAGGCTTAGTGATGATCACTTGCAGAGTTTTTGTCAGCTAGCCTTTGTGCCTCCTGAGGAGGTTCCTCACGTCTTGTGGTCATGTTTCGTGAACATAAAAGGCTTCGTTTTCTTTTGAGTTATGAACAAGTTTTCTGTTATCTGTATATTGGGGTTAAGTCCCTTTTGGTTATATCTGTAATGAATGTGGCGTAAGACTACTGCATTATGACGTCACGTATATATGTATAAAGGTTTAAAATTTCTGTCCCATGTATGTCTCTATAGCTCAATGGACTATGTATGCTTTTATATTTGCTTCTTTAGCCCCTAATTATAAGTTATTCTGTTTAGAGGCCTTGCGTAATCCAAAGATTACTAGCCGATTACGACGCTAAACCTATAGAGACGTGTTTGGGTTGTGATAGTCCTATATTGATAGTCTCTTTTAAAAATTTTAAAATTTTTAAAGAAATATAATAATTATATTTTGAATTCAAATTTTATAAAATTAATTCCAAAAATACAATATTCTTATTTTTAAATATTTTATAATTACTTTACAAGGGGTAATTTTGAATACTTCTAAATTTAAAATTTTGATTTTTTAAAGTAGACATGTATTTTGGAATTACAAAAAATGAAATAATAGCCAACAAAATGAGATGAAAGGAGTACAATTTATAGTTGTAGACTTTTCGATTTAAAAAATTAGTACACAAATGGGAAAATTACATTTCATAGATTTTTTTTTAAATTATCATAAATTCATGAAAAAAATTATAATTTTTTTAATATTTGTAAAATTTATCAATAATTAAAAAATATTTTGTTAAATATATACTAAAATAAAATTATCCCAATAAAAATTCTGTTGGTATAAAATTACTCGTACGATAGGTAAAAAATATTCTTGGACCACAAGTTTTTAAAAAGCAAGAATTCTACCTTTGAAGAACGAAGGAGAGGTAAATAAAGTTAGAAAAAATGCTATGGATATTAACATATTTACTAACAATCTTACTAATATACTTATAAGTTGATGTGGGTCCCGGACCCACGTCAACTTATGAGTGTATTAGTAAAATTGTTAGTAAATGTATTAGTATCCCTAACATTGTTGATCAAGTAAAGTAAAACAGCAAACTATAATTTTTTTTTTATAATAAATAAATTTCAGAACTCAAAATTAATCATAAAATTAAATACAAAATGCATATGGATAATAAGGTTTTTAAAAGTGAAATTCATTAACATATTTACTAACAATCTTACTAATATACTTATAAATTGACGTGGGTCCTGGACCCACGTCAACTTATGAGTGTATTAATAAAATTGTTAGTAAATGTATTAGTATCCCTAACATTGTTGATCAAGTAAAGTAAAACAGCAAATTATAATTTTTTTTTATTTTTTTTATAATAAATAAATTTAAGAACACAAAATTAATCATAAAATTAAATACAAAATGCATATGGATAATAAGGTTTTTAAAAGTGAAATTCATAGATTAAAAATTATGTAAAAAATTATCTATGCATATATATCCTATATTTAATTTGTGTATTGGCAATATTTTCTTGTTCAATGAATGAAGTCAAGATATAAGGAGAGAGGACCACATGGGTGGCTCTTGGCTTCATAGTCATTGGTGCTATCCTGGCAAAAATTTGTAAGCCATGTGAAGAATTATAGCATGAGGAACACACCACATTTTTTTTTTATGGATTTAATTTTTCTCATGTTTGCATCTTAATATAAAAAAAAAATCAAAATTGAGGAGTTTGGAACTTACCACAAATTCCGTTTTGATGATTTAAATCATTTATTTTGTAAGACTCTCAATGTATATCATTCATAAAAAATTAGATCAATCTAATAATAATATTTTCAAGTTTTTGTATTTGACTCTAAAAAAAAATGAATAGTTTATTTCAAAAATATATTTGGTATCTATTTTTTCAAAGAGAATTGTGGTAAAATGAAAAGCTTACAATTATTAGATCAAACTAGTTTTTTTTATGGATGATGTATATTGAGTCTTATAAAATGAACAATATGAATTATTGAAATGGGACCTGTGGTAGGCCTCAAGGGTCCCTTAAGTTGTTTCATATTGAGATGCGAATATGAGAGAAACTTAACCTTTTTTCATGTAACAAAAATGTTTTATGAATTTTTGTGACCGATTCATATTATCACTTAGAGCATGTTTGAAGATTAACTATTTTAGTGATTTTTTTGATCTTTTACGAAAAAAAAATACACATAAATAGAACGAATAATTTGACAACTTGTAATGACTTTTAGCTTTGCTTCCCAAATAATACCTAAGTAGGACTCATGTGATTGGTTGTGTTTTTAAAATAATAATCTAAGGCAAACACATACTCGATGGTATATAACACCCGGACGCACAAACATATGTAACAAGTGTGTCTAATATATAATGTTTGAAACTCATATCTACCCGAAAGTGTAAGACAGTAAATGAAAAGCAAATCTAATATAAGCTTGATATGGGCAGCTGGAAACCTTCTTTCAACCCTAATAGCAAGTATTCAAAAGTGTGGAATGGAATTGTTGCAATTATAGAGCAGAGACCTAGATTGTATAATTTGTATTTGAATAACTTTCAACTTAGTGTTAGGGATGGCAATAGCATTAGCTTTTAGAATGACGGTGTCACGACCTAAACCTGTCCCTATAGGTTTAGTGTCGTAACCGGCTAGTAATTTGTGATTAACAAAGGCCTGCTTAACAGTAATACAGTAAAAAGGGCTAGCGGAAGCCAATAAGTCATATAATATATCGTCCAATGAGCTGTAAGGACTTACGTGAACAAACTTAATACAATATATGCACACATTTACTTAAGTCCATGTCACACTTATACACAAATATAAAAACATAAGTTAGGGAAATAAATCCCATTACCAAACGCAATATTAACAAAAGTCATAAAACATTCGTATCGCTTGAACACAGCTTCGAAAGGGTGAATTCTGAACCACCCAAAATGCCTTGACATGTAACGGTTTGAAACCTTGCGGTGAGGCATGGTAGTTGTAACGCCCCAACCCTTCACATGTCATCGATATTGTCCGCTTTGGGCCATGCCCGCACAAATTTGTTCTTCCCAATGGGTCATCCATCCCATAACTACTCCAGCCTAAGCACGCTTAACTGGGAAGTTCTGCCAGGGATCTCACCACCTGGGAAAAGGCCTCGATGCTGTATAAGGGTCTAGGTTTTTACTTTTATAGCCCAGGAACTCCCCATCCATTCCCGATGAAGGACACCGGGATCTGAGAGTAGTTGGCTTGACAAAACGGGGTTTAGGTTGATGCCACTAAGTCCGGTCCGGTGGCTGATCACCTACATACACATATAAACACATAGTGAGCTAAAGATATGGATCATTAAACCTTTCTTAGCTTACCCAATAATTATCAAACCTTGACGGGACACCACACAGAATGTTCGCGGCAGAATGAATCGGTAATCAGATATATGTATATTTAAAGTACATACAGCTTATCAAACCTTCAACAAACTTTCTATAGTTTTACACATAGTGTGGTACATTTCCAAAAGCATTATTAAACCTTTGACAAAATGTCACACAAAATGTTCATAACAAAACAAAGCATTCGGAATGCCCTCAATGGATGGCCACATACAAAACGTCCATATAGGACGACCTCATACAAAGTGTCCTTATTGGACGACTTATGCAAAACGTCCACTTGGGACGACTTGGTACAAAATGTCCATTTGGACGAGCTCACGCTGTGACGACCCCATCACGTATTGTCACGACCCAAACCCGCCCCTATAGGTTTAGCGTCATAACCAGCCAGTAACCCTGGGATTACCAAAGGCCTCTGACTTGAATATCATAATAATAGAGGGGATGCGGAAGCAAATATAGAAAATACAAGATCCATTGAGCTGTACAGACATACATGGGACAAAAATTTTAAATTTAAATATATACCTATGATGTATAAGTCTTGCAACATCTTATAGATAGTATTATAAGGGACTTAATCCAACGTACAAATTGACAAAAACAAAATAACAAAACATCCATAACATGATTCACAAAACTTGACTTCTTAGATGAGAACCTCCCCGGGAGGCACGGTAGTTGGTTGACCTAAAAACTCTCCAGGTAGCTACTTAGGCCTGTTCACGCGTCTGCTCACCTACATACATGATATAAATAGTGAGTGAAAGCCTAGTGAATAATAACAGAGTAAAGGGTTTAATTAATGATGTCCCATAACAGATTTAGAAAGCATAAATAGATTCATATTCTGAGTTCAAAAATATGTACTTATTCAATTTCACAGAAGATCATACGTGGTACACCCATTAGCGCTAACAGATCATATACAGAGTATTAAAGGTCATACTTGACCAGTTTCATAAAGGAACCTCCGGTACCGAGAACTTGTAACATGCATATGCCATGGTATTGTTACCCCCGGGTGAGGGCCATGAGACCACGGTATTATTACCCCCGAGCAAGGGCCTTGTGCTCATAGACCACGGTATTGTTACCCTTGGACGAGGGCCTTGTGCTAAGGATGCTACTAGTACTTGTCAGAAATTGGACAATCACTCATCGTACATAATATAACATTTCATAAAACAGATTTTATTTCATCATACAGAAAATAAATAAAGTTGAACATAGCTTTACTAAGTTATTACTCACAGATGGCTCCAAAGTAACATATAGAGAAGACAAATCAAATAACTTGCGGCATATAACCTACACAGATATAGAACGAATATGTACTGAATTACACACCCGAAACCATTAACTTAGTTCTTTCTTATCTTGGTGTGTTTCTACTTCTTATCCTCATTATTATGTGTTAACTATTGCCTAGGAATGTTTAGGATGCAATGAGGATGCCAAAATCCAAAATGCACTTTGAAACACTTAATAAAATTTGCTAAAAATAGGGCCTTCGCTCGAGCATAACTTCCCTCGCTTGAGCGGAGGGTCAAAGATGTGAGTGGTCACTCGAGCGCAACGTTAGTCCCTCAAGCGGTCTGTAAACTCTGCAAAAGTACTGGTTGCTTGATTTTTTCGTTCGATGCATGCTCGACGGTTGGTCAAGCGTGAGACTAAGGTCCTCGCTCGAGCAGTCTGCAAAAAATGGTAAAATTATGGGAGCATGCATTTTACACTCAAGCCAACTTTTTGTTGCTTGAGCGAGAATGCCAAAGAAAGAGTGGTCACTTGAGCGCAAGTTCTGTCGCTCAAGCAGAGAGCAGAATTCTTGAATTTCCAGATTGTACTCCCAAGATCAAAACTCGAATTCAAAGCCTTCAAATACAACTTTTGAGCCCCAAAACTTTAGAAAACATAACTAAAGTTGTAAAACATCAGGGACTAAGAATCATTTCAAAAAATCAAGGCTCAAGAGTAAGTCGATTATTCAAAATCAAGCTTGGAATAGTGAAAACATTACATACATGTAAATTCCTTGAACTTAACCTTTCAAATCATGCTCAAACAAGATAAAGTAATGGAAAACATGATGAATTCTTAGAACAAAGCCACATTGAGGACATGCAAGAGGAAATTCTTTGAATTCAACTTCAAAATTATGAGAATTATGCATACATGCCTGATACACTTCCATAGTCATCTAACCAAGCTCAATTCTTGTCTTAATATAGAATTTCTTTTGAACTCATGTGTTAGCTAACTTAATTACATCATCAAAAGCTTGAATTCTCATCTAAACTTCCCAATTGAGCTTCAAGTAGTCCAATTCTTGAGTGATCAAACTAATTCTCCTTAGTTCCCTTCAATTCTCTAGCAAGCCACTTTGGTTGAGCTTAATTCTTCCTTTATCTCTCTCTCTCTCTCTCTCTCTCTCTCTCTCTCTCTCTCTCACGTTTAGTCTTCAAAGATGAGGGATCGAGAGTGTAAAGTGTATAAAAGGTGTTGGGAGTGGCCTTATATAGGCCCATTAATGAGTCTAAATTAAACTTGGCTTAAGCTAATCAAATGGGCATTATTTATTCTAATTATTTTGTCCCGGATCAAATTCCAAGTAACACATAAATCAAGTTAAATCAAGCGCAACTTCGGTTGCTCGAGCAGTCTATAAACTCTGCAAAAGTACTAATTGCTTGATTTTTTCGCTTGACACATGCTCGACAGTCGCTTGAGCGTGAGATTGAGGTCCTCGCTCGAGCGCAACTCTTGTCGCTCTAATGGTCTGCAAAATGGTAAACTTTTGGGAGCATGTATTTTACGCTCGAGCCAACTTTTTGTCGCTCGAGCAGGAGTGCCAAAGAAAGAGTGGTCGCTTGAGTGCAAATTCTATTGCTTTAATAGAAAGCAGAATTCTAGAATTTCCAGATTGCACTCCAAAGTTCAAAACTCGAATTCAAAGCCTTCAAATACAACTTTTGAGGCCCAAAACTTGAGAAAACATGACTAAACTTGTAAAATATCAAGGATTAAGAATCATTTCACAAAATCAAGGCTCAAGACTAAGTCAATGGTTCAAAATCAAGCTTGGAATATTGAAAACATTACATGCATGTAAATTCCTTCAACTTAACCTTTCAAATCATGTTTAAACAAGATGAAGTAATGGAAAACATGATGAATCCTTAGAACAAAGCCAAATTGAGGACATGCAAGAGGAAATTCTTTGAATTCAACTTCAAAATTATGAGAATTATGCATGCATGCATGATACACTCCCATAGTCATCTATCCAAACTCAATTCTTGTCTTAATATAGAATTTATTTTGAACTCATGCGTTAGCTAACCTAATTACATCATCAAAAGCTTGAATTCTCACCTAAACTTCCCAATTGAGCTTCAAGTAGTCCAATTCTTGAGTGATCAATCTAATTCTCCTTAGTTCCCTTCAATTCTCTAGCAAGTCACTTTGGTTGAACTCAATTCTCCCTTCCTCTCTCTCTCTCTCTCTTTCTCTCTCTCTCTCTCTCTCTCTCTCTCTCTCACACACACACACACACACACATTTAGTCTCCAAAAATGAGGGATTGAGAGTGTAAAGTGTATAAAAAGTGTTAGGAGTGGCCTTATATTGGCTCATTAATGAGTCTTAATTAAACTTGGCTTAAGCTAATCAAATGGGCATTATTTATTCTAATTATTTCGTTCCGAATCAAAATTCAATTAGACCTACCATAAATTCTTGAAAATTCCAAGTAACACATAAATCAAGTTAATTCAACGCTCTGTGACCGATAAGGTCTTCAATTCGCAGAACAAAATGAAAACACAAACATATATTTCTACGATATACAGATAGAAACACAAATAATGCAACACATATGCAAGTAATTCAAAATTCCATCTTAATTAATGATTAGGTACTCTTAATCATGGTTTAACATTTAATTAATTAAGGAGATTTGAACTTTAATTGTCCATGATTTGGATTTAATTTGGGATTTGTGAAAATCGTGCAGATTGATTCGTATAGGATCCTATTGAGGATTTATTTTGTAATTAGAAATTGAAAGCCTAAATGGCTCAAGAGGGTATAATTGGTGAATTGAATTCTTTTAATTTCGAGTATCAAACCATATGAGAGTTTAAATTAAATATTCGATTCAGTTTTGTAAATGGAGATTTGATTAATTGGATCTGAATTAGAGTTAATTAAGTTATACAAATTGAGAATTAAGATTATTATAAATTAAATTTACTTACGAGGGTCCAATTCGAATATGTAAATTACTGAGAGGAATTTTGAATTTGATCTAAAATTGATGGCTTTATTGATTTGGAAAACGAAGATTGATGATGGAAATGAGTTTAATTTAATATTTGGAGCCTTTTGAGGATTTGATTAAAAATTTGATTCTGATCGATAAATTTAATTATGACTGATTGGGCTTTAATGGAAGTCAAATTAGATTAATTAAATTATGTGGAACTTGTGATTAGTTATGATTAATTAAATTATACACTAATCAAGATTTATTATAAATTAAGTAGTGCTTAATTAAACTAATATGTGATTAGTATATTAAATTAGTACTACTCAATTAATTAATACTTTGGTGAGCTTTGAGAGAATTTTAGAACATTGGAACCTTTTAGCTATATGTATATGAATATAGAGTGGTGTTCAATCTATTACTTTGGTTGGAGCATAAGCCGAGAGAGAGAGAGAGAGAGAGAGAGAGAGAGAGAGAGAGAGAGAGAGAGAGAGAGTCGGATCAAGAGAGAGAAAGAGTTCAAGTCAGCACATTGCTGGAAATGGAGAAGAGCTCAAGGGAAAAGCTATGGATTAAAGAAAGAAATGAAGAAAAGAAAAGAAAAGAGGAAGTAGAGGAGAATCAAGATTTATTATAAATTAAGTAGTGCTTAATTAAACTAATATGTGATTAGTATACTAAATTAGTACTACTCAATTAATTAATACTTTGGTGAGCTTTGAGAGAATTTTAGAACATTGGAACCTTTTAGCTATATGTATATGAATATAGAGTGGTGTTCAATCTATTACTTTGGTTGGAGCATAAGCCGAGAGAGAGAGAGAGAGAGAGAGAGAGAGAGAGAGAGAGAGAGAGAGTCAGCACATTGCTGGAAATGGAGAAGAGCTCAAGGGAAAAGCTATGGATTAAAGAAAGAAATGAAGAAAAGAAAAGAAAAGAGGAGGTAGAGGAGAATCAACCAAATATATTGAAATTAAAGTTTATGGTTGATTTTGCAGAATCCTTGTGTTACACTTGAAATTAAAGATGAGTTTGGGTTCAATTTCTTATAAATTGAAAAAAAATTAGAAAACAAAGATGAAGGGATTAAATTTGTCCCAACTCACTCCCCGTACCCAAGGGTTAAGCATCGTGATGGCTAGTAATTGAAGATACCTCTGGCCAATTCTTAAACAAATTAATAAACGCGAGCGGAAGTAATATTTAAGTGAGGGTACCAAAATAATCATCGGAGGTTCTATTTTTATTACAAAATTTATTGACTAAAAGGGCCGATATTTACATATAAAAATATCATAAAGTGTTGTGTGTGTATATTCTGCAGCCCCACGTCTAAGACTTTCCAAAAGCTATTTCTGAATTGCAATGTTTCCTAAAAATTGGTAAACAGCTATAACCACATGACAGAGTGAGAAATATTATGCCAAGAATATAAGGGACACAAAATAACCATGGATAGTTATGTAACTAAAATATTTATGATAACTTAGTCTAAACCAATAATCATTTAAGTAGCAAAACTGAGATTATGTAAATAAATAACCATAATCACGGTACCGAACAGAACAGAACAGAGGCCACAGGAGTGATAGTCAGAATAGATGTGCGGATTCAAGAGGTGACTCGTACGGATTATAGAGGTGGCTCCCACAATAGTGTAGCACTTATCTCTGCACAGAACAAAGGTCAATAGATCCATGACAACAGAGTGCCACCAAGTGGCCAAACAGAGGCCAATGGTTATTTAAGTCCCCCAAGGCGTAAGACTCTCGTGGTGGTACTTACAAAACATAATTGTATACATGGTTATAGTCAAATATTCTTTAAAATATAAACAAATATATCCATAGGTTTCATTTTAAACAAATAGAGTTCAAAAATTAGTCTACGTGACTGAAATATTTATAAACCATAACTTCTATTAATATAACTAATAAAATACAACTTGTAGAAAATAGATTATGGTAAGCCAAAACATACGTAAAATATATTATGGTAACTCAAGGTATAATATAACTCACCTTAATATTGACCCTTACTATTTTCTTCTTATTTTTACTACCTTCTGTAGACACCCCATTTTGACCGGCCCTCAGACTTGGGCGCTTTCTTTTGATTACCTGATGAGGACAAGTAGAATGTCTTTCTCACAGAATCCTCTAGTAAGAAAGATGTAATTTGAACTTTAATCCCAACCTTCACCATTATGGCCAAATTGTTTTAAAATACTAAATATTTCATTAGTTTAATATTTTTGTAATTTTATGTGTTTGTTCATATTTTTTGTGTTTGTTCATATTTTTTGTGTTTTTTTTTTATATAAATTGGTATAAATTATATATTATATATATATATATATAATAAAATAAAAAAAAAATTATATAATTATATATATATAATAAAATAATAAAAAATCATTTGATGTCGGTCAGCCCTCGGCTGCCGACATCAAACATCAGGCATGTATGTATATATATATATATATATGTTATTAGATTATGTTTATATTATTATTATATTATATGTTTTGGCATATATAAAGAGGGAAAGGCTCAGCACAAATGAGGGGGAGGTTTTTTTGATTCAGGAGAATTAAAAGAAAGAGGAAAAGAAAGGGGGGGCTAATCAAAGAGAGGAAGAAGTGGTGCGAGAGAGTTTGAGAGAAAAAAAATAGAAAGAAGAAATAAAATATTTTCTTTGATGTTTTTATTTTGCATTTCATCAATACATCATTCAAAAAAACAACCACCAAAGCTGTCATTTCAAATTTTGGGCTGAGAATTGAGAACACATTTCACAGACTTGAGGGTAATCAAAAGAAAGTTTGTGACTCAAAAAATTCATCATTTCCCCAAAAGGTGAGTTTTCACAAATTTTCATTTAATTTAAAAATATGATATAATTTGTTTAAATACTTCATTTCCTTCTTTTCATAACTGTTTTTTTATCGCTTTAATGAGAAGGTTGCACCACCCACAATTCTGTTGTAATTTATTATTATTATTATTATTATTATTATTATTATTATTATTATTATTATTATTATTATTATTATCATATTGTTTTACTGTTTCAACGGAAAGGCAGCACCACCCACATATCTGCTATAATTTAAATATTGTATATAAACTGTTGTAATTTATTACTTTAAATAATTTATCCCACCGGATAAATAGTAACCTCCGGCGATGAATAGTACCTCCGGTGGTGAATAGTAAAAGTGGTAGGTTTCTCTTAAATTCTTTTGGGGCTGTTTTTTAACATCTAAACTATGTGATTTGAAGTTGTAAAAGTGGAGGGGTTAGCACCCTTCCTTCTACTTGTTTACTAACTTGATCCTATTTAATTTTGTTCGCTTTCTATAGCTTAGTTTCAGTACTATTGTATGCTATTTAGGGGGCTGTTTAATTTATTTCAATGATTTATGTTTTAAATATCAAGTATGTTTGTACTAACCAATTAATCAACTTCGCATAATCATCTCTGCAACCTCCCTCCATTCTTTCCTTATTTCGATTAAAAAGTTGTGAAAAATTAAGATTGTGGTTCAAGTATAAGAAAGGAACTCTTCCATGCTTAATGGTTTAATCTCTTCGGAGGTTTATTACCAAAGGTATAAAACGCACTATGCTTAATGGTTTAATCTCATTGGAGATTCACTACCAAAGGCATAAAACGTTTTATGCTTAGGAGGTTCATTACCAAATGTATAAAACGCTCTATGCTTAATGGTTTAATCTCTTTGGAGATTCACTACCAAAGGCATAAAACGTTTTATGCTTAGGAGGTTCATTACCAAAGATATAAAACATTCTATGTTTAATGGTTTAATCTCTTTGGAGATTCACTACCAAAGGCATAAAACGTTTTATGCTTAAGAAGTGCATTACCAAAAGTATACAACGTTCTATGCTTATTGATTTAATCTCTTAGGAGATTTACTACCAAAGGCATAAAACGTTCTATACTTAACGGTTTAAATTCTTTGGAGGTTCACTACCCCAAATGTATACATGCTCTTATACTAAAGCACAATCTTTTATTTTTCATTTCTCTTTATTCATCAGTGTGTTTACTTTTAAGAGACTAATTGACCTTTGGAAATCACCAAGGAAAGTGTCATTATCACTTATTATCACGTTTGGATTTCAAGTTATTATCACTCAAGTTTGGGATTTTTTAAGTCATTATCACTCTTTTGAGTTTGACTAGTCCTTGTTGCACATCTTGAGTTTGACTTGGAATCCCTCATCGCTTGTAAATAAATTTGACTCTTCCTTTGTAATTTATTTCTCGGGTTAAGTTGATGCTTGTTTCTCTTTATTGCGTTTTGGACTTAGTGGATGTAAATATCACTTTTGCACAAATAGGAGTAAAGATAAAGAAATGGAAAGGTAATAAAAAAATGCTAATAAAATTGGTTAAAATTGGATTACAACTGACATAAAGAACCAATATGATTAATTGAATTCGGTCGGACGTTATACCGAGTTTATTGTGTCAAGGCTTATTGTAATAAATTAGACAGCCCCATTCATTTATTATTCATTCGGCTTTGTAATAATTATTTATTTGGACATTTGAACATTCGGACCCTCCTTCGCGAGGACAAATATGTAATAAGTTGTATGTCTTCCAACCCCCATTCTTTCTCCTTTTTATTTCACTGCTTATGATTGTTAGATTAGGGACATCATGTTTAAATAGCATTTTCCATGATTTGCATCCATTCGTTTACATGCATAAAAGTTCAGCTCATCATATTATTCAAATATCAAATTCAAACTCCTTACTTGCATACATGCGCTATCACATGCCTTGAATTGACTCACATGCCATACTAGTAGCTGAACCTTAATTGCATGTTGCTTGTGTTGCATTAGTCATTAAATTAGGATCATGCATTTTTTTTTTCTAACTATTTGCTTTCTTTTTGGACTCGCCTTCGGACATTAAGGTAAGCATTTTTGCTTTACCATATTGCATAAGTGTGAATGTTGTTATATCAAACATACTACCATAAGGCTAACTGCTTATTTGATATGCCTGTTTGAATGCCTGTGGATGAAGGCTAATCACTTGAATTGGGATACTTTGATTCATGTATATATGAGATCACCATTTTAAGTGATACATATTCAAAACACTTTTTTTCAAAACAAACATGAAATCAAACATTCTAACTTTTTGTGAAATTAGTCTACACTTGTATGCTACATATAGAACAAGAGCATATACTGTACATAAAAACCACATCATGATTAGTAGAGGCCGATCTTTGATCGGGTGAGTGGGGTGTTCAATTATTGACCTTCCCCTTTTATACCTAAGTTCCCGAACCAAGATACTTTGATAACGACGGACTAATGGCCTTTGGCACGAGTCATGGGTTTCCTAAGTTTCTCAAAATAAATATTTAGGTGGCGACTTTGATATCGGGCAAAGCAGTCCATTTTTGGCATTTGATTCAAACATCGATTTTTCAAAAGAAATTGTCGAATTTGAACTCTTTTTGTGTTTTCATTGTTTCACATTGCACTTGTGAAATCAAAATCAGAACCAACAAACAAGTGGAGTCCGAACTGTAATGGCTATTTATCCTTCCGAAAGGGAGCGCGAAAAGTCGAGCTACACCTTCTCACGGATGTTCCTTCACTCTCCTTTTCCTTTTTATTTCCTTTTCTCTTTTCAGCCCCACCCATCTCCCTTTATATATATATATATATACACAACCAGGGGCATTAATGGCCCGAATTGAATGACTCATCCTCCCTAATTCCTAGGCAACCCAGATGGCTGAGTTTGAGTCGTCCAGCAAATACACAGTTGATTCTTGATAGATTTGTTTTTATTATTATTAGATTCATTATTATTATGAGATTTGTTATTAGTATTTGTTTATTTATTTTTATCATTATTATTATTGTTATCAATCTTATTATTTATTTACTCTTACATTTATATTTATTTATTTACTATTTTTAACTTTAATTTGACCCAACTAGTATTATAATTTTATATTTCTATTAATTTGGCCCCAAATAATAATCCCTAATTAATCACATATTTGATAATCCAATGTCAAATTAGATTCTAAATTTATTATTATTTATTTAATAATATACCATCATATACAACCATAATACTAGTGTAAAATTTAAGGGACAATTTAAATTTTCGGGTTGTTACAATCTTCATTCCTTTTAAAAATTTCATCATTGAAATTTGTCATAGGTGTAAATTAACCGCTGCGCACTTTGATAAATATATATTAGATGATTAATCTGATAGAAAATATTACCTTAAAAAAAACTTTACCAAAAACAACTTACTGTCCAGTTGTCAGAATTATCAAAAATTATTTTTAGGCCAAAATGAGAAATAATTGGTGACTTTTAAAACTTTTCATTGGTTTTATTTTCGAAAAAAAAATAAAAATAAAAATAAAATGAGAACACAATCAAACAAGTGACTGGAAGTAAAATGACAGAATCATATGTAGGAGTTGAAGGAATTTGAGATGAACTCCCATTTCTTTTATCCGTAAACTTTCTACTGATGAAAAATAGTTTCAAAATTAGTATCTTTATAATTTGAACTCACTTTTAAAATAAAAGTCGGAATGATTTTTTTTTTTTTGAATACTGAACTGAAAATTATATGCATTTAATTATATTATAATTTTGGTAGGTGCTTGAACACGACATCCTTTGTTTCTTTTTCTTCTTTTGCTATAACAAATATGAATTATATCTATTATCCTTCACAAATTATGCACACAAAAAAGTAAATTATATATATATATATATATAATCATATAAAATTATAATATAACTAAATCGACTAACAAAATATAATATTTAGGTATTAATTACCCGCTATCTTACTTCTTAAATGTGTGTGTGTCCTATGCTCCAATGATGATTTATTTTATTATTATTTATTTATTTTTTTATAAACCATTGTTTTGATACCATTTGTCACGACCCGCTCCCCGTACCCAAGGGTTAAGCATCGTGATGTCCAGTAACTGAAGTTACCTCCGGCCAATTCTTAAACAAATTAATAAACACGAGCGGAAGTAATATTTCAGTGAGGGTACCAAAATAATCATCGGATGTTCTATTTTTATTAAAAAATTTATTGACTAAAAAAGGCCGATATTTACATATAAAAATATCATAAAGTGTTGTGTGTGTCTATTCTGCAGCCCCGCATCTAAGACTTTCCAAAAGCTATTTCTGAGTTGCATTGTTTCTTAAAAATTGGTAAACAGCTATAAGCACATGGCAGAGTGAGAAATATTATGTCAAGAGTATAAGGGGCACAAAATAACCATGGATAGTTATGTAACTAAAATATTTATGATAACTTAGTCTAAACAAATAATCATTTAAGTAGCAAAACTGAGATTATGTAAATAAATAGTCATAATCACGGTACCGAACAAAACAGAATAGAGGTCACATGAGTGACAGTCAGAACAGAAGCACGGATTCAAGAGGTGGCTCGTATAGATTATAGAGGTGCCTCCCACAATAGTGTAACACTTATCTCCGCACAGAACAGAGATCAATATATCCATGACAACAGAGTGCCACAAAGTGACCAAACAGAGGCTAATGGTTATTTAAGTCCCCCAAGGCATAAGACTCCCGTGGTGGTACTTACAAAACATAATTGTATACAAGGTTGTAGTCAAATATTTTTTAAAATATAAACAAACATATCCATGGGTTTCATTTTAAACAAATAGAGTTTAAAAATTAATCCACGTAACTGAAATATTTATAAAACATAACTTTGATTAATATAACTAATAAAATACAACTTGTATAAAATAGATTATGGTAAGTCAAAACATATGTAATATATATTATGGTAACTGAAGGTATAATATAACTCACCTTAATATTGACCCTTACTATTTTCTTCTTATTTTTACTACCTTCTCACGGATGTTCCTTCACTCTCATTTTCCTTTCTATTTCCTTTTCTCTTTTTAGCCCCACCCATCTCCCTTTATATGTATATATATACACAGCTAGGGGCATTAATGGCCCGAATTGAATGACTCATCCTCCCTAATTCCTAGGCAGCCCAGATGGCTAAGTTTGAGTCGTCTAGCAAATACACAGTTGATTCTTGATAGATTTGTTTTTATTATTATTAGATTCGTTATTATTATGAGATTTGTTATTAGTATTTGTTTATTTATTATTATCATTATTATTATTGTTATCAATATTATTATTTATTTACTCTTACTTTTATATTTATTTATTTACTATCTTTAATTTTAATTTGACCCAACTAGTATTATAATTTTATATTTCTGTTAATTTGGCCCCAAATAATAATCCCTAATTAATCCCTTATTTGATAACCCAATGCCAAATTAGATTCTGTATTTATTATTATTTATTTAATAATATACCATCATATACAACCATAATACTAGTATAAAATTTAAAGGACAACTTAAATTTTTGGGTTGTTACAAAATTAGGTTCATGATTATGAAAATTAATTATTTTGGATTTGATGTTGTGATCTTGCATGAAAATAAGCCTCATTGTTACATGCATGAGAAAATTAATAATCTAATTACAACATGCATCATGGATTTTGAAGAATGTAAGATAATCAATTTCATGTTTTGAAGAGAAGAAGGAAGAAATTTTTATAAAAATCAAGTTTATGGAAATTTGGGGTTAATCCTAAAGTTAAACAAGGTTTCGATTTTGTTATGAAAGATGAGAATTGGTTTAATTTTAATTTTGAATCCATGCATGTAATTCAATTTAAAAGTTTTATTCAAATTTAACATATTTTGAAACATCTGCAATTAAGTTTTGGATTAAAAAGTATGAGTTTATAAAGAATGAGCTTTAATTTTATATTAAAGGAGATTTGATTTCAATGGTTTAAAATTGATCAAATTTTCTTAATTATTTAAGAGTTTGTATATTTCTAGGCAAGCCATGTTTAAACCTAATTTTTGGAATTATATTTTGAAAGCATAATTCATATTTTAGAACTTATGAGTTCGAAGTTAGGTTTGATATGGATGAAATGAATTACATTCAAATTTGGACAAATTAAGAAGTTTTTTGTATTGAGATTTGGAAATTAGTCATGTGTTCAATTTTGTTAACGACATTACATGTTTAAATTGAGTCATGCATGAATCTAAATTTGAAATGAAATTTGGAAGCTAAATCTTCAGTTTTGGAACTCAGAAAATTTATAGACTGCTTGAGGGACCAATTGGTGGCTCGAGCAAATATTACGAGTTTCCAGTATTTTTATAGATAGTACAGTCTACTCGAGCGACCAAGTGGTGGCTCGAGCGGCCAGACTATTTTCTGCATATTTTGAAAAATCACACTTTGTTTATATTTTCATCTCATCTCCTCCCAAAGCATTCTAGACATGATTTATTACTCAATAAAGATTAATAAGGCAACAATCAACATAACTTAGTTGGTTAAGGAATAAGTCATTAATTTAATAATAATTGATTAAGATACCAAGTAAGAAATCGGTCTATTGAAAAAAGACTTAGTAATAAAATAATATGTGAAATGAGAACTCGATTCATTTGAATAAAGAGAGAATACGCATGGTAGAACCTTAGATTACTTAGATAGAAAAAAGACAAGAGAAGTCAAGTTTGATTAAGAAGTTATATTGTATTTCAATGTGTATATATTATGTGTTTGTGTAGGTCATGCGCTATCATTTGTGTGATCCGTCTGTTCTGCTTTTGGAACTATTTGTGAGTAATAACTTAGTAAAGTTATGTTCAACTTATTTATTTTCTGTATGATGAAATTAGATCTATTTTTTGAAATGTTATATCTTGTACAATGAATGTTTATCCAATTTCTGATAAGTATTCGTGGCATCCTTAGAATATCTGTTAGCTGTTACCCGGTATCGGAGGTTCCATCATGGAACTTAGTATATTTGTTATCTGTTACCCATACTGGAGGCTCCATCATAGAGCTTAACATATCTGTTATCTGTTACCCAGATCTAGAGGTTCCTTTATGGAACTGAGCACTCATAACCACCATCTGTTTTGTATCTGTTCTGTTAGCACTAATATATGTACCATGTATTATTAAGCATGAACTCTGATTTCTATATATGATTTGAAAAAGAATATGAATATGGATCTGCTTCTGTTTCTAAAATAAAAATGAATCTATTTTTTGAATTTGATATAGGACATCATTTATTTAACCCTCTTTACTTTGTTATTATTCATTGGGCTCTAGCTCACTGTATTATTTATTTATGTAGGTGATTAGGAGTGTGACCAGGCATAGAGCTTCTGCTTGGACTCTGTCTTGTTAGCCAACCTATGCGCCTCCCTTGGAGGTTTCGGATATGTTAAGTGGTCATGGCTATGCGATTACAGTTTAAGTTTTTGTTTATTCTGTAATTAAGGCTAAGTCCTTTTTTGTCTTATCCGTATAAATGTGATGACGTAAGGGTGATGTATGATATATGTATATAAAGTTTAAAATTTTTATCTCCCATATATGTTTGTAGAGCTTAATGGACGTTGTATATTTGTTATCTGCTTCCGCTAGCCCCTAATATTATGTTTTCTATCTATGAGGCCTTTGGTAATATACAGATTACTGGCCACTTATGATGCTAAACCTATAGGGGCGGGTTTAATCGTGACTGAGTGGTATCAGAGCACGAGTTAATATCTCACACATGTGTCCATTGAGCATTAGAATGTCTAAAACAGATTTAAGTTTCATGCATATAGTAAGTAAGTAAGAAGTTGTGCATTCAGAAATCTGTATATATGGAATTGAAACTAAGAAGCAAGAGCTACTATGAAATTTTGATAATTATAAGAAAACTTGAATGTGTTTAATCAGTTTAGCAATGAGGCTAAAAGTTAATAATTATTGTGAAATTTCTAATGTTATAAGGATATCAAAATTTTTGGACTAAAGCATTGGTGAGTACAAGTACGTTGATCTGTGGAAACATAGTGTAAAAAGGAATTAGAATTTGTAATGGAAGTCTAGAGAGCTATATGGCTTATATGACAAATTAGACCATGAGAATATTTAGGAAATTGATGAATTTAATGATGAATGAAGTAAGTGGAACTATGGTAATTGAGGATGAGAAAGCTATTTGATATGTAACATGGTATATTTTGGCGGGGAACTGATTATGTGAAATGCTAAACTGTAGAGTCTCATGCCTTTGTTGAATAACCTTGAAAGTCCGATTGGAATCATGCTTGGCCAGCATAGCTTCGAATCGGAAATTCTCGGTAAGTTCCGGAGGAATGAATAGGTCACCCTACCAATGTCCTTATATGCCTGTATGTGTATGTCTACTTGTGTATTATAGCGATCCCGGTTTTTCCTCCATTACTTATTGTATTCCGGACTCGGTTCCGTGGATGTTTGTTGTTGTCTCTGTTGCATTTTCGTCCTTTAATTCTTTGTATTTGAGTTTTGGGATATATTGGGCAGGTTTGTAATAGGTTGGTTGTGATTTGAAATAAATAGTTGCTGCCCACATTTTTGGTTTCTTCGCTCGAGCGAGGCTTTTGTCGCTCTAGCGAGCTTTGTGTTTTAGTTCCTTCGCTCGAGCGAGCTTTGAGTGGTGTGTCTCTTGGCTCGTGCGAGCACTCTTGTGCTTGAGCGTGCGTCTACGTCTAGTTTGGACCTGAAGGTTGTGTTTCTTCGCTCGAGCGA
The DNA here is from genome assembly GCF_004153795.1 of Camellia sinensis. Lineage (NCBI taxonomy): Eukaryota > Viridiplantae > Streptophyta > Magnoliopsida > Ericales > Theaceae > Camellia > Camellia sinensis. The sequence goes on from NW_021025849.1 coordinate 780,771, forward strand.
GGACTATGTTTTGAGTTTCTTCGCTCGAGCGAGTACTCTTGCGCTCGAGCGTGCTTCTAGGTTGTAGACCTGAAGCTTCGCATTGTTCGCTCGAGTGACGCTTCTTGCGCTCGAGCGAGGTGTTTGTCATGTCTGGTCTCTCGAGCTCCTTCGCTCGAGCGAGCCTCGCTTATATCATATCGCATCAGTAGTTCTATGCTTCACTTTTTGATCTTCTTTTCTTTTCAAATCCAAGATCAGCACACTCTGTCTCTATATACACCTTCTCTCTACAAATACCCCTAGTTCTAGTGATCTTCTACCGTAGTCTCTTTGCAAGAAAGGTAGAGCTTGGTGTGGGCTTCGTATTGATTTGAAAAAGTTGGGCTTTGGAGCACTTTGAGTTTCTTCCTCCATCTCCTTTGAGCTCCGAAATTTGAGGTAGGGATGATCTACTCCTTCTTATGGGTTTTAACATAAACGTTTGTTATTTTGTATAAATGGTGGAGTTATAGAAATTTTGGAAGGTTAGGGTTTGATTTGAAATATATATAAAGAGGGGTTTTCAATTGTTAAGTACCATGTGTATGTGAAACTTTGGAAAAATGAGGTTATTGTTGTAGGATTGATGAAATTGAACCTTAGAGTTGATGTTCGAGAAAAGGGGAAAAATGCCCTAATTGAACTTAAATAATTAATATGTATAATTAATTTGATAATTTGTGGAAATATGAAATTGAGCTGGAAATCATGAAATTGGGAAATTATGAGATTGAATGGTGTAGTTGGATTAGTTAATCACTCACCTATGGAAGTGTTGATAATTTATCTATTTGATAGATTTATTACCTGTTTAGAAATAACTGTTTTGGGCTATCGGTGGAGGATAGCCATGATTGTTATAGAATTGCATGATGATTAGGTAAATTGAAACTAATCAATTGGAATATGTCAATGAATATGACGGTTGGATTAACACATTGTATATGTGCTTTAAATTGATCATTGTATATAGCGATCCCGGGTTTACCCTTGTTATACCGTGATCCGGACATGTGTCCGTGGATGTTGGTAGTTGTTTATTATTTTGTTTACATCCTTTTACTTCGTATTTGAGTTATAGGATGTGTTGGGCGGATTTGTTTCAGGTTGGTTGAGTTTAGAAACCAAAACTAGTTGCCCAGATTTTTGGCCTGTACGCTCGAGCGGAGGTGTTGGCGCTCGAGCGGAGATTACACCCATTCAGTATTTTCCTGTGCAGCGTTGTACGCTCGAGCGTGGTATTGGCCGCTCGAGCGGGGTTGTCTGAGTGCCGCTCGAGCGTAGGGGTTGGGAGCTCGAGCGGAGGCCTGGTTCTGCAAAAGTGCTGGGCGAGTGCATTCTGCGCTCGAGCGGGAGGTTGGCCGCTCGAGCGGAAGTCTGTGAGTGGCCGCTCGAGCGGGGTGTTTTACGCTCGAGCGGAGACCTGGGTTAAAGTCCCGAAATTGTGACTTTTCAAATCACTTTTTCACTTTCTCTTCTCTCTCTTACTTTTCCAAAATCACCATTGTTGAGCCTCTCACTCTAGACTCTACCTTCTCTCTAGGTTTTGATCTAGTAGGAGTGATTTACTCACCTTTGGCCTTTACAAAAAGGTTGTTGATCGTCGAGGGCTACATTTTAATCTGAAAATCACGGGTTTTGGAGCACGTTGGGTTTTGTAGTCTTCTCCCTTGGAGCTCCGAATTTGAGGTAGGGATAACCTACTCCTCTCTATGGGTTTTGTCTTTAAATTTTGGTATTTTGAGATGTTGGGCTTGGTTTGGTAATTTTGTGAAAGTTTGGGGCTTTTGTGAAATTATACAAAAGTTGGGGTTTCATTCATAATAAACCTAGATGCATGTTTGGCATAAAAAAAAATGGAATGATTGTTGAATCATTGATGAAAATGGGACCTAAGGGTTGAAATAGTAATTATGGAAAATGGCCTAATTACATTGTTTAATTAATTGGGATAATTAATTGTGAGAAATGAGGAATGAAATGTTGATTGAATATCCATTTGTGCATTTATTTTCTGTTTTAGAAATAACTGCTTAGGGCTATCGGTGGAGGATAGTCGAGATTGTTGTAGACAATGCATGATGATTAGGTAAACAGAAACTAATCAATGGAATGTGTCATGGAACTTGACGGTTGATAGAATACATTAATTGTGTGTATTGTGTGATTGTATATAGAACCAATGTGTTTATATACGTTATGTGTAGAGGAGGAGATAGGGGATGTACTCCGCGATTTAGGGGAAGATAGGGGATGTACCTCTAAACCGGATAGTGATGGGAGAAGATAGGGGATGAACTCCGTAGATACAGCTCATATGCTTGTCTAGAGAAGTGAAGATAGAGCATATGCTTATAAGTGTCCGTTTAGGGTACCCTGGATGGGCCGGTGCATTAAGTCAAAAGGCTTCCCCATCTGTTTCGCTCTGGCTCTTCCAGCCATTTCCTTTCCTTTCCTTACCCAATCCTCCTTG
>NW_021025849.1:798519-847739 GCF_004153795.1 Camellia sinensis
AATCAGTGTTTTGGGCTGCGTGTTCAACTCTCAATCAGTGTGTGCTGCGTGTTCACCATCAAATTGGACTGTGTGTTCAACTCTCAATCAGTGTGTGCTGCGTGTTCACCATCAAATTGGACTGTGTGTTCAACTCTCAATCAGTGTGTGCTGCGTGTTCACCATCAAATTGGACTGTGTGTTCAACTCTCAATCAGTGTGTGCTGCGTGTTCACCATCAAATTGGACTGTGTGTTCAACTCTCAATCAGTGTGTGCTGCGTGTTCACCATCAAATTGGACTGTGTGTTCAACTCTCAATCAGTGTGTGCTGCGTGTTCACCATCAAATTGGACTGTGTGTTCAACTCTCAATCAGTGTGTGCTGCGTGTTCACCATCAAATTGGACTGTGTGTTCAACTCTCAATCAGTGTGTGCTGCGTGTTCACCATCAAATTGGACTGTGTGTTCAACTCTCAATCAGTGTGTGCTGCGTGTTCACCATCAAATTGGACTGTGTGTTCAACTCTCAATCAGTGTGTGCTGCGTGTTCACCATCAAATTGGACTGTGTGTTCAACTCTCAATCAGTGTGTGCTGCGTGTTCACCATCAAATTGGACTGTGTGTTCAACTCTCAATCAGTGTGTGCTGCGTGTTCACCATCAAATTGGACTGTGTGTTCAACTCTCAATCAGTGTGTGCTGCGTGTTCACCATCAAATTGGACTGTGTGTTCAACTCTCAATCAGTGTGTGCTGCGTGTTCACCATCAAATTGGACTGTGTGTTCAACTCTCAATCAGTGTGTGCTGCGTGTTCACCATCAAATTGGACTGTGTGTTCAACTCTCAATCAGTGTGTGCTGCGTGTTCACCATCAAATTGGACTGTGTGTTCAACTCTCAATCAGTGCGTGCTGTGTGTTCACCTTCAATTTGGGCTGTGTGTTTAGAAAATTAGTGTTTTGGGCTGCGTGTTCAACTCTCAATCAGTGTGTGCTGCGTGTTCACCATCAATTTATGGGCTGAGTGTTCGGGAATTCAAGTGATTGAACCGTGTGTTCAGAGTACAAAGAAAATGCAGGAAAAATTCATAATATGTTACAGAAAAGGTAAAAACGAAGTAAATACCTCTCGTGCCTCATGGGAGAGGTGATACTCTGGCTCCCATAGAAGGAGATCCCTGGGTGCTCGCTCGTCGAAATCAGTGAAGTGATAGAAAACAGCCCGTGGATGAACATGAGCCTGAGGGGCGTACCTCTCGGGGATAAAGGGGCGAACCCTCGGATGCAAAGACATGATGTCAGGCTCGCCTCCGGCGCCTGGAGAACCTCCGCCGTGGGGAAATTGACCCGCCATTTCAAGAAATCTGCAAAAAGGGGGCAAAAATGAGCGAAAATGAGCCAAAATTGAAAAAAAGTCCACAAAAGTCAACTCTCGAAAAATGAAAAAGTCAACAAAAGTCAACTCCCGAGAAAATCTTCCAAATATTGAGACAAACTCACCTCAAGTGGCGAAAATGAGAAAAGAAGCCCCGAAATCAAAATTTAATCGGTTCAAAGTGCTTAAAACTGAAAGATTTCGCGAAAACAACTTGCGTTGGACGTTGGAAAACGCATATGGAGCCCAGATCTGAGGGAGAAAATGGTTTGGGAAGGAAGAGGAGATGTTTTCGGAGCTGCACTTGTGAGCACGAAGTGTTTGGATGAGCGTATTTATGGAAAGGAGGCTGAAAAGACAAAATTGCCCCGAATCTGGGCTAAGTGGCCGGCCGGCCCCTTTTTCTGGCAGGCCGGCCATTCTTTTTTCAAAAACTGGCCGGTGGCCTCCCTCTCCCAATAAAACTGGCCGGTGGTGTTCCCCACATGCCCCCCAAGGTTCCTGCAAATTTTGAGGAGGATTTGAGTCCCCGGGACCTGAAAAAGTACAAGAGAAGTGCACTTTCTGTCGCGAAATCGCTCCGCCGAAACCTTAGCTTCAACTTCCGATGCGTGTCTCATCATTACTCATCGAAAGTGAGATGTATCCTCTTGAACATGTTGTAACCCCTCCGGGAGGTGAACCGAAGGCCGCAATCGAGCCGCCCTTGCCGAAACATGCATCTCCTTGCTCGTTGTTTTGTGACAAACATACATCCTGGTTTACGCTTGTTCCGCGTTATCATGCACATAACTTGCATTCTCATGCACGTACTTGCATTGTTATGCACCTCTCTTTGATATCACCGAGCCTCCGTGCTTAAACTCGTGTTGTCACGTGCGTTTCTTCCCGCATTGCGATGCACTTTTCCATCGACACCGCGATTGTCTGCATTCGATATCACATTGAACATATGTTGTTAGATATGTTGTGCTTGTTGAGTTTCTTTATTTTGCAGGCACGAGATTGTATGTATGGTTCATTTGAAGCTGGTGCGACCAGACGAATTGCGCAAGTATTGTATTTTCTCTGTGCGAGACATGGCGAGAATTGAATAATTCTCCGCGTCCTTAACTGCATGAAATGTAGTTGTTGCTTTGCATTCTTGCTTAAAACTGTTGCATCTATTGTGAATATGTGCTTCATTACAGCTTGCTGCATTTGCATGATCATTAAGTTACTTTCGGCTTCTTGCATTGTCGGCTACATTTTGCCCCTGCCTACGGGCATGCCTGCGGGCACATCTCTGTTTATCTCACCTGTTTGTCTAAGTCTTCGGCCTTGTCAAAAATGGGTCGTCTCTAGGCTTTGACATTCACTCCCGTCACTTATGACTTTCGAGTTCTGTCAAAGAGAGGCAACTGTAGACACCCCATTTTTGACCGACCTTAAGACTCAGACGTCACCAGTTGAGCGCTCGGTGATATTGCATTTTGTGCTCATTCAGAAGTTTCAGAGTCTCGGCTGCGAGCCTTGCCTCCGGACTTTTGCACTCTTTCATGCTTTGCCTCGGTTTGCGAACCAGGCTCTGTTTTCTCTGTTTTCTCTTCCTGAAGGAAGGGAGAGGTCTCGTAGATCATCTCTCAGTGGCCGTAGGCTACGTTTCGTGGTCGTAGGCCATTTTGCCCGTTTGGAGCCCGGTTTCCGGTTTTTCAGAGCCGTTGGCCGTGTGCCTCGGTTCGGGACCGCTTAACCACCTCCATTTGCTCCGGTTTTCGGCATGCATCTTATTTGCTCCCTTTTGAGGGACACTGTGGTCGAGAAACCAACTTCGTGGTCGAACACCACTTCCGGTGCCTAACAGTCAGTTTTTGGGGCCTTGGGCTGCGCGTTTCGGCCCCCGAACCTTCATTTTGCATCGGTTTGGGTTCATTTTGGCAGGGACCTCTGTTTCATTGTTAGAAAGGTCGTAGAAGGGTGGGAGGCAGTAATTGTTCTGACAACCAGTTTTATCCCTCCATCGCCCTCTGTCGCCCGTTTTTCTCACTTGAAAGCCAATGTTGACCACCCTATAGGCCACTTTTTTCTTGCCCAAACCACATATTTGTGTGTACACACCTGGGAGGCCACCAATAAATCACTTGGCCGGCAAAGTATCTCTGATTGACCCTTTTGAACCCCTCCTAAAAGTGGCCTTTTCTCTCTCCTGGTTTACTTCCTCCAGTTTTTGACCACATGATTGTGTTGTGCACACATGGGAGGCCACCAATCTGGGGTGGCCGGCCACTAATCTTGATTGAACCTTTTGACCCTTGGCCGGCCGGCCATGGGGAGAGCCGGCCGGCCACCTGCAACCTCAATAACCAGCCGTCCATGATCCTCTCTCCAGGTACATTACATATATGCATTCTGTTTCCCTCCAGATTGTGTATCCGGGGGGCTGTATTTTTGGGGGGAAACTTGAATTCTTTCCCCCCTCCCATTTTTCGCCCCTTTTCTCCCCTTCTTTGGCCTATATATCAGACCCTCCAGCTCTGTTTTGAGGGTTACAAAAAATTGCTTAGAGGCTCCCATATTGTATCTCTCTTCCTCTCTTCCAAAAACCCTTAAACCCTAAGCCCCTTTACACCATTTCCATACCACCACATAGCACCACACCACCATCATCCATTCCAGAAGCTTCAAGGCCACTTCCAGAGGTTGAGAGCCACAAAACTTGGTCCAAGAATTGTTGAAGACATAGTCTACAAGGGTGAGTCCCTATTGTCCCTCTTTTGTGCTTTATTTTGCTCAATATATTAGCCATACTTTCTTGCATATTTGGGCTCTGACCCTAACTGAAAATAGCATTATTTTGAGCTCCTTTTCATGTTTGTTTAAGGGCCTCTCCCTGTTTGAGGCCTCCTTTTTATACTTGCTTCTTTACCTCTCTTGTATGCCTCTTTCTTGCATAGTATTTTTGGCCTATTTTTAAACTGTTTTGAGCTTGGTTATAAACTGTGAAGTGGCTTATTTTGAGCCCTTATTCAACATTGTTGAAGGTCTCTTCACTGTTTGAGGCTTCCTTTTGGCACTTGCCTCTTTGTCCCTCTTTTGGCCTTATTTTGCATGTTTTGTTAGCCCCTTGTGCTTGTTTTTTTGGGCTCTAGTCCGAACTGTAAATAGCTTTGTTTTCACCCCCTATTCATGTTTTATCAAGGGTCTTTTGCTGTTTGAAGTTCCCTTTTTGCTCTTTGTGTTTAAACCTTTTTTTAGGCCTTATTTTGCATAGTATTTTAAGCTTGCATGTGCACTGTTTTGGGTTTGGTCACTAACTGTAAAATATCATTTTTTGGGCCCCTCTTAAACTTTTTTGAAGGGCCCTCCTCTGTTTGAGGCCAGAAACCATCACTTGCTTCTTTGTCTCCCTTTTGGCCCATTTCTTGCACAATGTTTTAGGCCTGTTTGTGTTTAGATCCGTGGCTTGTTGAAAACTTTAAAGTGCTTCATTTTGAGCCCCTCTTTAACTTTGTTGAAGGGCTCTTGGCCATTTGGGGCCAGAAGCTGCTACTTGCTTCATTACCTCTCTTACGGGGCCATTTTTTGCATGCTAGCTTAGTCCTATTTGTATCCATTGTTTGGCCTTGCTTAAAACTGTAAATATTCTTGTTTTGGGACTGTCTTGATTCTATCTTCACACTTAATGTTCAAATAATGCACGCTTTGCATAGCCATAGGTCATTCCATGTACCTAATTTCATGCTTCGGGTCTCATTCCGCGCATCGGGTACCATATTGCCATGTTTCGGGCCTGTTTTGCATCATATTTTGCTACTGAAATTTGCATGCTAGTATGCCATATTCCATGCCTTGCCATGTCTTGTTAGAGTGGCATTTGGTGCCTTAGGGTCGATCCTTGGTTCGCATGCATGTGGGCACGCATTTCGAGTTGTCTCATTTTCATCGTATGGCCGCTTATGTGAGTGTGGCTGAGGTCCACTCATGTTGGTGTAAGCCCAAATTGCATTGTGTATGCCATTTCATTTCATAGCATTGCGTATGCTAGGTTGTATGTTAACGCATTGTGTATGCCATGTTACCTCGTGCATCGTGTATGCCATTTCATACCATTGTGCATGCTAGGTTGTATATTAGTTGCATTCATGCATGTCATGCATATTGCATTGTGCTTGGGATAGGAGTTAGCCCGAGCACGGGAAACGAGGAATGTTTCGTACTTCGAGTGACGGAACGTATCTCAATTCCCAGTCCCCGACACTCCGGATTATCCATGATGGAGTTTAGGTCTTGTTGTGTCTATATGTGCGTTCATTCTATATTGAGTTGCACAATTCGACTCCTCGGCCATCATGCATCGAGATGCGTGATTGGTGGCACGAGGATCGAGGCATGCATACATTTGTGAAAATACATTGCCATGCCCTTTTCCTGCTCTCTGTTACAGCAAATCAAGAATCAGTAGCCTTTTAAAGGCCTTGCACAGCATTCTGGCATCAATCGCAAGCAGAGGCTAATTGGGGCATCGCAGTGGATTCCCGTGCCAAGCAACCCGAGCATGCATCATTCATCATCCGGAGCAGAGTCGAGGCAGTCCCTAGCTTGCATGCTAGTTTACAGCTTACCTAGTTTAATTTGTTAATTAATTAGGGTTTTGTAATTATTTGGACTGAAATATTCATTCGGGGTTGTATATTATTCTTTTGGACCCTCTGCGCGAGGGCAATGTTGTAATAAGTGTGCGTGTGCGTGTGTGTGATGTATGTCTTCCAACCCCACGTCTTTCTCCCTTTTATTTATCAGCTTATGATGGTTAGATTAGGGCATGTTTCAATTAGCATACAGTATGATAGCATGTTTGCATTCATTCATCTGTTTTGCATGCACCGGGCTCAGCGCATCATACTAACTGCATTGTATTTTCAATTCCAAGTTGAATACATGTTAACTGTAGCACTTCATATGCCATGTTTAGAATAGCCGAGCCTGTTATAGGTGCACTCTTGCATGTGTTGCATTAGGCATTTCAGCATATTTAGGATCATGCATGGATTTCTAATTAGCTTCTGTTTTGGCTTGGAGTACTCGGTAAGTTTTATGCTTTAGCATCCTTACATGTGTGTGAGTGACTGCCATGAATAGCATGCTTACCATGAGCTTAAATTGCTTAATGATATAAACTGCCTGTAATGCCTGTGGGTGAAGGTTGGGTTATTTGAATTGGAACAATTCATCAAATGTGTGTTTTAAGCCCACTAGATAGTGGCAAAATCATGTTTTTCTAAACCCACCCGAGGGTGGCAAATCCACGTCTTAGCCTACTTGCTGGGGTAGCCACCATCAACCATTTTCAAACAAACAAATATGAAAAGTTTGTTCCAATTCAGACGATCCAGTCTATACTTGTATGCTGTGCGCATCACATAGTAATCTAGGCTAATAACCAGAATAAGAACACATAAATGTTTTCAAAAATAGATATCATGGTTAGTTAGAGGCCGATCTTTGATCGGGCGAGCGGGGGTGCTCACCGAAGTGACCTTCCCCAATCGTACCCAAGTTCCCGAGCCGAGGGCAGCTTTGGTGATGCGGACACGTGGCCTTAGGCAAACGAGTCAGGGTTTCCTAAATACCCCCAAAATAAAATATTTAGGTGGTGACTCTGTATCTGGCAAAGCAGTCCATGTTTGGCACTTCTTTCAAAATCTGTTTTCTCAAAACGATTTGCCGGATTTGGACTCTTTGATTCAGATTTAGAACCGTGACAATTTTAGAATCCTGAACTGTAGTGAGCCCAATATCAAACGGAACGGGGGACTCGTTCCTCCCGGGGCGTTCGGGGGACGTCTACAGCAACACTCACATTCATGCAAAGATGCTAAAGCATAAATGCTTACCGAGTACTCCAAGCCAAAACAGAAACTAGTTAGTAATCATATGCATGATCCTAGTTTATGTTTAAAATGGCTAATGCAAGACATGCAAAGATACAATCTAGACAGGCTCGGCTATCCTAAACATGGCATGTGAAATGCAACAGATAACACGTATTCAATTTGGAATTGAAATACAATGCAGTTAGCATGATGCGCCGAGCCCGGTGCATACAAGACAAATGTATGAATGCACGCATGCATAACATAAGGTGTGCTAATTTAAATATATCCTAATACTAACCATCGAAAGCTAGTAAATAAAAGGGAAGAAAGAAGTGGGGGTTGGAAAATATACACACACTCACGCACACTTATTACACAATTGCCCTCGCTCGGAGGGTCCGAATAAATATTACAAAACAAATAAATAATTAACTCTTCTAACTAATTAAATGTTACATATCTTCTATTTAATTAACAATTTAAATGTAGAAAGAGGATCGCCACAGCCCTGCCTCGGAATGTTAGGATGATGCATGCTCGACTCGCCCCGCCCGGAAACTCGTGCCATGCCACTGTTGCCTCTGTTTACACTGTCTTGCTCCTCTGAAAATTCTAAAAGTCCCCAGACCCATTTTGAATCACCCTCTGAGTGCTCTGGGGTGTCACCGGCCACAATTCAAGTTCACCGGCCATGGGGATGGACATATCGGCCAAAAGTTACACCACCGGCTAGACATTGATGGTCGGTCGGCATTTTATGTGGCCGGCTGGCCATTTCTTCCTGTAGAGACCTGTTTTTGACAGCAGTAGAGGGCAGATAGTGCATGGTAAGGAAATTCAAAGCAATGTATGCATGGCCACTCTCCCAATCATGCTATGGACTCATGGGAGTGTGGCCTCGGTACTTGGGCCACCAATCACGTATTTCAATGCATGATGGCCTAAGGCACGAAGTTTGCAACTTAATGTAAATGCATGCATAAAAGAGATGAATGCCTTATGCCCTATCATGTTGGGGTCAAGGGCATTGGCGACCGAGGATTGAGGCGTGTTTCGTCACTTTTAGTATGAGCACACCTCACCCCTCATGCTTGGTTTGACACCCCAAACCAAACCATGCAATGCATGTATACAAACATGGCTAAAAAATGCAACGTGGCTCAAATGTGCAACACGAGGCTAAGTTACAAGGCATGCCAAATGCAAGGTAACCTATCATGCAAGAATGTAAAGTGCAAAGTATGCAATGCTACAATGCGATGCAACCTAACATATGATGCAAGCATGGTATAATGTAAGCATGTAATTAGAGGCAATATGTCAAACATGCAACTATACACAAGGAGGGACTTAAACCGAAATGGGAGGCCTCAGCCACACCCCAAAACAGTGGCCAAAAGATTATACAAAAGGGGACAAATTATGCATGCACGTGTGCACACACCAAGGCCCATCACCCAAGCATGGAGGGCTACTCTCAAGAACACTCAATGGTGATATACATGGACATTAAACACTCATGTTAAGCTCTGAAAAGCATGCCAAGAATGATGCCAAAACATGCTAGGGATTGGATGCAAAAATGGAAGGGATTCAAGGCCACAAAAGAGAGCATTGCTCAGCACCTACCCCAAGCACTCATGGCGTGAACTAAGCAACCAAAAAAAAAGTTTCTATGCATCAAAATACACCCCAAAACCCACTGATATGGTAGCCTCAAACGCCTAAGCATGGTATCATACACAATGACTCATTTCTAGGCATAAAAGAATAATCCTTCAAGGCATGAAAGGGGTGATGAATGCAAGCATACAAGCATGGATTTGGGACTGATATAGCATGAGAAGTGATTCCAAATCGCTGAAATAACCTGACTAAAGCATGCTCATGACTCACACCCTCAAGGCTTACAAGCCAAAATACAAAAAGGCTACCCTAAACATGGCAAATATGACCAAAATAGTTCCCAGCAGACCTTAAGCATGGTAAGACATGGCTAAGAACTTCACAAAGTTAGGCCAAAACATGACAACATAGTAGACTAAATACGTGATGCACTTCTAGGCAAAAGAGAGGAATGCAAAGCAAGTATATTAAACATGGAAGGGGTCACCAATCTGACCAAAAAAGAGGCATAATATGACCCAATAACACCCAAAAACCTCTAAAATGAAGCCAAGAACAACTAATCATACATGCTACCCTTATGGGCCAAAAATGCAAACAAAAGAGAGACCAAGGGAGAGGGGTGTCCCTCCCTTATGCAAGACTTCAAAACCCCTTTTTCACCACTAAAAATCCACTGGATTTCAGTGGTGAGAAGGCCAATACACAAAAGTCCCCAAAGCTTATCAAAGAGAGCACAAAAAGGGCCAAACATGGCCTAAGAAGGGGAGGTCGAATCCCAACACCGAAATGACCTTAATGAAAGATCTTAAGCATGCAAATACAAGACTTTTTTTAGTTATACACAATGCTTAAATAAGTATGCAAGATAGGTTAAAGACTAGTGTAAGATTGGAAAATATAAAGTAAATAGTGTTACCCTTGAAGAACACTTCAAGAACAGCAAGTTCAACCCTCTTCTTCTGATCAAAACCAACCCAAAGCTCCAAGAACAAACCCTCAAGACCTCCAAAGTCGAAGTATGGTGTAATAGTAGGCGTCTTAGTACAAAACTAAGAACTAAATACACTTTTAGGCCCTCAAACACACACAAAATGAAGAGAGAGAGGGAGATACAGAGAGACAAGATATATATCAGAATATATATGTTTTAGGTCTGATTTTGCTGAATCTCTCAAATGGAGAAGAGAGGTCTCTTTATATAGACAAGGCAAAGGCTTGAAGCTTCTTAGAGAAGCTAAATGAAAGGGTCAAAGGGACCAAGCTTCTAAGAGAAGCTATCCCAAAGGTCCAAGCTTCTTGAGGAAGCTAAGACAAAGGGTCAAGCTTCCTCAAGAAGCTTGACCAAAGGGTGCAATTTTCTAGAAGAAGTTTGGATCAAAAAAAGGGACAAAGGGGCCAAAACAGCCACACACGTGTGTGGGGGGAGGGTCTGTGCATCCCAGCTGGCACAGCTGGCATGCACCATGCCTGCAAGAGGCAACAATGTGGGACCGGCCAGAAAAGGAGGCCATCAGCCAACTAAATGGTCGGTCGACCACACAAAGTACCGACCGGCTATCACTAATGGCCGGTGGCAAGAAGACACGGCCGGTGGCCTCAAGCCATGGCCGGTGAGGAGTGGGGATGACCAACAAGCCATTCCCTGCCCTCCAAACAAAAACACAACCAAACACAACACAGTGGAGTCAAGAAGTCCTAAGGCAAAGCGCATAGCCGTGACCTCCGGGAACTCAAGACGAACACAAACGCCGATGATCACCGAGTGTTCAAACAGTGACGTCCAAGTCTTGAGGACGGTCAAAAATGGGGTGTCTACAACTGCCGCAACCTTGAGCCTTTGAAACCCTGCGAATCTTTTGTCTTGTTTTGGACCAAAATAGTAGCTTTTCAAGCCTAACAACCCTGGGACTTGTCGGCCCCTTTCTTTAGGCTGCCGGCCACTGCTATTGGTTGTTGGCCACTGATCTTGGATGCCGGCCATGTGTGTGGCCTGCCGGCCAAAATTAGTGGCTTGCCAGCCATAAGTATGTTTTGGCAGATATTTTGGCTAGCTATGCCATCTGTTTCCACTGATGCTTGCCCCTACCTATACGTGTATGTAATGATTTTTCTGAGGGATTTTGATGTTTTTCTATATATAGGAGACCTCCCCTTTCATTTTTTAGGGTTGAACATTTTGGAGCAAAATTATCTCTATCTCTCTCTACAATTCTCTCTCTTTCTTGCAAATTCCTAAGCTTTTGCAAGCTTTTTCCTATACACTCTAAACCAAACCTTGCGGTATTTGAGTTGAGGCATTTTTTACCCTACTTTGAGCTCTTGAGGGTGTGGAAGTGTTGGTTTAACACTTGGAAAGTGTTATCCTCTTTAAGAGATATAAGTTTTGGCCTATTGCTTTGCTTTATTTGCTATTTTTTCTACAATTTTTAGGTTGTTTTTAGGATGTTTATACTTTGTATTTTTGGGCTGAAACTTGTGGTTTAAGGCCATTAGGGGTGAAGGGGTGGATCACCCTTCTTTATACCTCATTTCTTAGACCTTTGCCCTTGTGTTTCCCACCTCTTTGTCCACTTTTTTTGAGCTTTTTCATACTAAATCTCAAAGGTTTTTTAATGGCTAAAACCATATTTTGAAGTCCCAAAAATAGAGGGGGTAGCCTCCCCTCCTTGTGCTTGCTTACTAGCTTAACATGCTCCATGTTTTAGCTTTTTGTTCTAGCTATTTTTGTCTTAATTCCAGCATGTGTTAGGACCGATTTAGCACTATTTTAGGATTGTTACTAAGTGTTCATTACATTTGAGCTTTGTATAGCGTGCTTGTAGTGTAATTGTCCTTATAGGCTTGGTGGTTTAGGCCTTAGCCACCAACCTATTTGAGTTGATAGCATTTATTTCTTTTTTTTCATACTTGTGATCACCTCTGCAACCTCCCTCCTTTCTTGGCTTTGTGCTTTGCTTTGAAAGTTGTTTCAAGCTACTTGTTTGTTTAAGCTTGAGGTTGAGGCGTTGTGCTTAATGGTTTAATCCCTTTGGGGGTTCATTACCAACGACATGACACTTCTTTCATGCGTAAAACAATACTTGATTTGGTACTCCTTTCCATTAAAGGACTTAAAGCTCACTTTTGGACTTAATTGACTAAGGAAGGGTTGGTAATAAAAATGGAGTATTAAAATAAGGACTAAATATGATGCAAGATAATAACTTGGTTAGGGTTCAATCAGACGTTAATTGAGCCCTTCAGTCTTGAATCGTTTCATACTTGTTCATGATGAAAACGGTTTAAGAGTCATTGTCGACTACTTCCCTTGATCAAGCCATGATAGGGAGGAGGTTTGAGAGTCATTATTTGCACATTTATTGAAATTGTAACCTTTGGTTCATAGGCCATCATGCAATGAAATTGCATCGCTTGATGGTTTGTGAATCAAATTTACCACTCCTTTGAGTTGTTTGATGATAAGGAGGGGTAAGTTATACAAACATACCTTGAGAATACCCTGTTTTGTGCTCTGTATGCTTTTTGTTGTAACAGAAGGAACCAAGCATCTGTGGCCGGCAGGCTACCATTTGTGGCCGATCGGCCACCACTTCTGGCCTGTCAGCCACTTTTGTCAAATTAAGCAATAGTGTTTTTGGAATAGAACAGCGCAGTGGCTGAGGGGAAAAAATGTTCTACCATGCAACAGAAGCATTCTGGTAGCAAAACAGTGTACTTTTTGGGTCAAAATCCGCACATGCATGAGCATCCCTCGCTTCTTGAGGCAAATTAGTTAATTTAGTTACTTTATTTCATGTTGTATTTATGTTGTAATTAATTAGTTAGCTAATTAGAATTTTGTAATTAATTAATTAGTGTAATTAATTAGTTAATTCTAATTTGTAATAATTAGCTACAATAGTTAATTAGTTGTGATGTTGTAATAACTAGCTAGCATAGTTAGTTATTTCGTTTTGCAATAGCTAGTTAATTGGCTTAGCTAGTTAGTTTATTCGGATCCTCCTGAGCGAGGGCGCAATTGTAATAATGTGTATATCTTCCAACCCCACGTCTTTCTCCTTTTTATTTAACTGCTTATGATGGTTAGTTTTAGGGCATCATGTTTTGTTTAGCATCACTCATGCCTTGCATCCATTGTCTTGCATGCATTAAGTCGGTTCATCATTCTAACAATGCATTGTTAGTTAGCACTTCATTGAATACATGCTTAGACCACATGCTATCAAATTAATTCATATGCCATGTTAAGTAGCCCATGTTAGTAATTGCACATCGTATGCGTTGCATTAGTCATATTGCATAGTTAGGATCACGCATTTTCCCTAACTCTTTTATTTTTTTTGGCTTAGAGTACTAGGTGAGCTTTTACTCGCTTTAGCATATTGCATTGTATGTTAGTGTTGCCATGTCAAAGCATGTTCACCATGAGGCTAAGTGCTTAAGTGATAAACTGTTTGAATGCCTGTGGATGACGACTATTTGCTTGAATTAAAATAATTTGAGTAATGTTCATATGCGATTACTTTTTCGAGTGGTACATATTCGAAACAATTTTCAAAATCAAACATGAAATCAAGTGTTCTAATTCTTGTAAATTAGTCTATACTTGTGTGTGCACATCACATAATAAAGTTAGTCTAATAATCGAAACAAGAGCATATAAATGTAAATAAGATTCACATCATGATTAATAGAGGCCGGTCTTTGATTGGGCGAGCAGGGGTACTCAATTCATGACCTTCCCCTTTCGTACCTGAGTTCCCGAGTCGAGACAATCTTGGTGATGACGGACACGTGACCTTTGGCACGAGTCATGGGTTTCCTAAATTTTCTAAAAATATTTAGTTGGCGACTCTATATCTAGCATAGCAATCCATTTTTGACAATTTGATTCAAAATCGATTTTTCAAAAGATTTGTCAGATTTAGACTCTTTGGTGTTTATCTATTTCACATTGCACTTGTCAGATTAGATTCAGAACCGCGGGAGTCTGATACTGTAGGGCTTATTCGTCTTCCGAAAGGAGCATGAAAAGTCGAGCTACAGCTTCTGGTGACTTTGTTGGTGACATTAGAGAACTTGACACGAATTTCATAATGTGAAATTTTATCTAAACTTATATGTTTCTTTGCATTGCATTTTCATTGGTGTGCTTAAGTTATTGTGTTTTCCATCTGCTATTCCTGGACGGTTTGCCGGAGGCTTACCAAAAGGCTGACCGGTCGTGGGCTCTACCATGATGGGAACAGAACCCTTGGATCTGGACTACCGTTGTACCGTTTGATCCTCATTTCACTTCTCGGTGTTAGGTGCAAGAAGTATATTAGGTAGTCATGCTGAGGTACCCTTTTTGACCATTTAGCCTAGTTACATATCGAAAAGCCTTAGAGACTGTTCTAAACTAGGACAGGATGCTCACCCGAAATGCAGGCTTACATGAAACCGCTTTGTTTGATTAGTGAAACCCTAGTTCCAGACGAAACTAGGACAGGGTAACCCTACCCCCTCATAGGGGTGTTTTGGCTCTCACTTAACTGGTATGTGCTTTATAGTGAAACTGTACAGGGATGTGCATAGCAGTTGCAAATTTGGTACCTGTTTTGGGGGGAGGGGGTAGAATTTAGTGTGGAGTACAGTCTTACAGCTGTGATCATGTCTGTGTTGATAACATCATTCGTTGAGGTGCTATATGGTTTCTGATTACTATTATTTTTGCTTATTTCTTTTGCTAGGTAGTTTAACACCATAGCTTCAGAAAGTTCGGATATCCCCCAAGTACTCCAGACCTAAGTCAAAAGACTTTGAAAAGTCGGGGATCTTGTTCGGGGACAGCCCTTGTTTACCTCACTCCCATCGATTACAAGACGAAGGACAACCATGCAGAGCTCACCGGTTCAGTTTTAAGGCAGTCACTCCTCAATTCACTTGTATCTAGTCAGGTTCGGGAATGATCATCTACTTCTAGTCCAGCATGAGATCACTTGCCTATTCCGATGACACAGTATCCCTTTGTTGTCACAGGCCCTATATGTTGTGTGGAAGCTGGTTGTGACATCCGTACGGTGGTTTGGGGGCTGTTTTGCATTTTCTCCCCTTTAATGCCCTTTTTTGGTTAAGTTAAGGGCGTTTTTTACTCTAACTCCCAACCTACACATGCTAATTACATTTTGTCTATTGTCACAGGTCCTATTTGTCATAGGGAAGCTGGTTGTGATATCCATACAGTGGTTCAGGGACTGTTTTGCATTTTCGTCTCCTTAACACCCTTGTTTGAATAAATTTTAACAAAGAAAGCTACATAGGTTTGTCTCTAGGCGTCCGATTCCTTTAATTTAACTTGATATCCAAGTACATTACAAAATATTCCTATTTCTTAACCAATTTCATTTATTTTCTAGAATAGAATGGTGTGCACAATATGCCATAAAGCATTTTATTCATATTTTCTGTATAGTTTTACGATTAACTCGAATTGGTAAGTATGTTTGTAGGTGAATGTCTAATTACACATATTGGCTACATATCTCATACTCATATCCTTATTCAAGTATAATGTCTGACAAAGATACTCTATACATTTAGAAAAGGATAAATTACATTGACCTCTCCTAAAGTTTACAAAAAATACAAGCATTAATTTCGGTACATTTAGTAAGACTAAATGTACCGAAATTAATACAAATAGTGCAAAGATAGAAAGAGAAATAAGGTAAAATAAACATTTCAATGTAAAAGAGTTGATAATATCATTTTTTCATAAATATGAATAAATTATTGATGAAAAAGGGCTTAAGTGTTATGTAAATTAAAATTCAGTAATGATTTAGACCCCCACAAAACATTACCCCCACAGGCCACTCACTTGTGATTGGTCCAAGTAAATACAAACACATCATTGGTCCATATCACTGTGGGGGTGGTGGGAGTCTCCCCAAAAGGGGGTCCCAAACATTATTCATTAAAATTTTTAGAGATCCCAATGTAATTATGCCAAACTTGTGGAGTTCACTGTATTTTTTTTTCAAATCTTATGGGAGGTCAGTGAAATTTACCCTTAGGAAAGCATGTAACATATAGATAATGAGATCCATATTAATAAATACATATGAAATCCATCGTCTTTGAGTTTAGAAGTAATAAATCGAAAATTGGGTAAGAAATAATACTCAACTAAATTATACCATTTCACAAAACTATGGAAAATAGGATAATGTCACCAAAAAGAGATTAAAACAATTTCGCAATAACAGTAAGTATCTGCCCTCAAGTTTAACTGACGGAAATTTTGTTTCTCTTTGCTACCAAAAAGCATCCAAAGCATGAACAAACACAACTTGACCAAAAAAATAACAATAAGTCAAGGAACATAAACATTAAATACAGAACTTGACAAAAAATACATTGACGAAACATGATTTTTCAGAAGTGAGACCGTCAACTAATTTTGTAGAAATCATGTTCATTCATGTGTTTCTAGGTCCGGTTCTGTGTTTGGTTTACATATTCCTAAACTTACTAAAAAACTATTAACAAAAGTAGATAAAATGAGGAAGGGCACGAGAACAGCTACTCTTGGGGAGCTAAGCTAATCTCACCTTTATTGAGCGAGTCATAGAATCTCGTGGTTCTTTCCTTCATGTTCCACTATTTCTTCTTCCACATGGTGGCAACAAACAGACCGATTATAATCCCCAAGCAAATCTCCTTGATCACCCCTGGACCTTTCAAGGTGACTTGATGACCAGCCATTTTCACTTTAGTTGTAAAGAAGAAATCTATGCAATTTTGAGAAGGATCATGAAGGGCATATCATAAGTTA
This sequence comes from Camellia sinensis, assembly GCF_004153795.1. Classification (NCBI taxonomy): domain Eukaryota; kingdom Viridiplantae; phylum Streptophyta; class Magnoliopsida; order Ericales; family Theaceae; genus Camellia; species Camellia sinensis. The sequence continues at coordinate 815,178 of NW_021025849.1, forward strand.
ATTGTTAATTAACGTAACATGATAATTGGTTCAATTTTCTCCCCAAAAAAAAGAAAAGAAGATATAAGATCAACCAATTATTGGCCACCAAAGTATGACAACCTAGTACACGAGTCTTTTTTCTAAAGCGATTTTTGAGGAATGCAAGATGCATGCAATCTTAGTCTCAATTTTGAAGACGTTGGCCACCAAAGTATCAAATTGAATTTATTTAAAAAAATCTTCAATCTTATTAGTGACATGAATGTTCAGGGTGTTTTCCCTCGCTCAACTTTTCTTTCTTTTTTATTTTTATTTTTATTTTTATTTGTTATTAGATTTTTTTCTGGTGCCCACAACTTTAGGCAAGGAATTTAAGGTCCCCTAGATCTTTTAACGTCTTTCAAACTTTATCTACTGATTAAACTCAATTTTCTTAATTTAACTATTATAATTGCAACTTGTTCTAGCATTGTTAGCATGTATGAGGGCAAAGAGAAACACATCGGTGTACAAACTTAATCAAAATATAATAAAAAATAAAAAAGTCCCCATTAGACCGATGATGGAATTGGTGTTCATGGAAATTTCTTAAGAGAAATGTCCTATAAGCAATCATGACTTGAAAAAATAGGAGCTTCACAACACACTATTGCATATCATAGAGTCCGACAAACCAAATTACAATGAACAAAGCCGTGCCTTAGGAATTTACGTAATATAAAGGGGAGATGAAGGAAGCAGTTCTACAATACCAAATTGATTAGATGATCATCTTTTTCATTACTTATCGTGAATTTCATTGTAAGTTCAGCAAAAAGCCTCATATAGCATAACCCCCAAGTGTTAATACAAGTATAAGAGTGATGCAATGTTATATTAGCAAGGTGCCATGCACGATGTGCGTGAAGTTTATTTATTTTTCTTTCTATCTGATCAAGTTTCACACTTCTCACTTTGCATTTGCAACAAAATAGAATGTTGAATTTAAAATTTAAAATAGTTGCAAGCTAAAAAACTATTATATTGCTTGCATAAGCTAGAACATAGAGATATTTATGAAAAACAAATGGTGTTCTAAGAAAACTAAATATTGACATGGTTTAAAAAACAAGTAAGGGTGTTCTCTCTTTGGAATTTCATAGATATGGATTATAGATAGGTACATGGTGTCCAAGTTTGGGGCCAATTTATTACTACTTTTCCTGAAAGACATCTTGAGTTGAGAATCTCTAATAAAATTGCAAATAAGGGCCGTCAAAGTTTCTAAAAGCATCATAACAGTTCCATTTTCCTTTTTGTTTTTGTCAACAAAACTAGAGAATGAAGACAAACAAAAATACACACACACACACACACACACACACACACATACACACACACATATATATATGACATCTGGCCCAATCAAACTTAATTACAAAGCATATAACTTAATTAAATGTTTCTTCAAGTAGATTCACTTAGCTGAACAAAAAGGACATGAATATAGGTTTGATATAGCTCAAGAGAACAATCAAATAAGAGAGATTGATATGAATAAAGCGAACAAGTCAAACCAATTTGAACCTAATTTCACTCCCAGACATCTATTTGATACTAGTTAGCACAACACAACATAAAGAGAGAGCAGGTCCTATATTTCACAACATGATGTCACGGATTCATGGATCTGAAACAGAAATTAATGGAAAGCAAATGACACAATTCATAAGTACATAATCGCAATACAGTGCTTGAAGCTAGGGATCGAATCATAGAAAAGCAAAATGAATGCCAAAGTTCTACATTTTGGTTTAAAGGTCGTAATCCATCTAGGTTTTCGACATTCGCTTTAGTTTTCTTACCATCTTGACTGAAAGTGGACAATACATTCTGTACAAATTCATTAGTGTTACTAAATAGTTTAGAATTAGAATACTCCAGTCATATCCCAAATTCTTGCTCAACCCAGCTTAAATTTGGGATTTCTGTGTAAAAATCAACACAAACCCTATACCAAGTGTAGGAAATCGACACAACATTAACTCGAATTCGACACAAAATTAAACAACAAAAATCATATAAAACTTTAGGGCAAGTGTGAGAAATGGGGAAATAGAGGAAGGGGGAGAGAGAGAGAGAGAGAGAGGGGGGGAGAGGGAAGGAGAGAGAGCTCCATTGACAGATAGAGATAGAGACTGAGAGCGACAAAGAGGGAGAGAGACCAAGAGCAACAGAGCAAGAGAAACATACCTGCGATTAAGTGGCGTTGATGCTTTCTAGGTGGCGGTGGCGATGTGTGACGGTCTCTCTCGTCGGTGGCCAATGACGGTGGTGAACAGGGTAAGGCTTGGTAATGTCGAAAGAAAGCGAAATTTTTTTGAGACATTGTATATCGTGTGTGTGTGTGTGTGTGAGCGAAAGACATATTAGACGCCAAATTATATTTGTTTCCCTCTAAAAAAAAATTCAACTTTTAGCGACTATTTCACATTTTAGTCACCAAATAGTACTGAATAATGACAACCTGTTTTGCAGCCAAAAGATTACGTATTAGCGACTAATATATTGGTAGCCAAAACTATCTTTTGGCTACTAATTTTATTTTTCGTCAGCAAAAAGTAAATATACACCGACTAAATTGTTTAGTCACCAAAAAGTGTAAACAATGTCCATTATATTTGGCGACTAAACTATATTTTTGTCGGCAAATCAGCTTGTTCTATGACTAAACTTAGAATTAGTAGCGTAAAATATTAACTTTTGGCTACTAATTGCTTTTTAGTCGCTTATAACTATATGTTTTGCGACTAAATTTTTTTTTAGTTTCCAAAAAACAATATATGTCGACTAAATTAAAATGGTAGCCAAAATTTAAACTTTTGGCGACTAAAAAAAAATTAGTCGCCAAAAAGACTATTTTTGGCGATTGAAATTGTTTTGGTCGCTAATTTTGGTCACCAAATGTGTAAATTCTTGTAGTGATAACTCTCTCACATAATATACGTATTATATTTGGGAGAGTAACAATTCACCTGTATGAGTAATCAATCTCTCTCTCTCTCCTCCTAGACTCTCTATTCTTTCTCTCTTCATAGAAACACAGATTAGTCTTTGTACTGTGAATAGTGTGGATAGTTCTTTAGTAGTTCTACTCTACTGCTGGGAATTATTCGAAGACATCATTGGAGGCACGTGATTCACCCACATGATCCATGGATTCAGTTTGAGCGTAAAGAGTATGTCCGAATCCGTTTATTTTCGCTGTGTACTAGTTCTTATTTTTTCGACAGACCTAAACAAATAATCCATAGTTGCAAACACCTACCAAGCTCATCATATCTTCTCCACTTAACCAACACCCATCACCTTCCCCTCTTACAACACCCATAGTGGTAGCCACCACTACAATTTGGATATTGACTTAGTTAATTGGGTATGCCTATGTATATAATGTATGTGTGTCTATAGTGATAAAGAGAAGATGAAGAATGATGGTGGTTGCCATGGTAGAGAATGATAAACATATATTTTAATTTCTGGGTTAATTTTATTTGAGTTAAGAGAATAATAGACATAGATTTTAGAAGAATAATAAAACAAAAATGAAAGGGGAAGATGGAGAAATGATTAAGATAAGGTAGAAAAAGAGGGAAGCATTTAGAAAGAGAATCAACGTCTTTGGTTTTCAAAATCTTGGAAAGAAGAAGGGGGTAATGAATTATCTAGTGTGGTTGAGGAGGGAAAATTTTGGTTTTATGGTCGTGCAACACACACTCTATTGAAACAAACGGTTCCGTTCGAAATTGCACTTTGGTATGAAGTTCAAGTGGTTTAACTGTTAAGAATGAAATTATATGTGGCTCCGTGTCTTTGAGGTAAATCACTTATATATATATATATATATTTATATAATACTTACTTTCATTTCATAAAATATAATTTTTATAAGGATAAATTACACTTTGGCCTTTTTTTGTTTGGTTACTTTTTTCAGTTTAACTTTTAAAATTTATTTTTTTCTCACTTTGATTCTTCATGTTTTGAGTTTTTTCAGTTTATTATTAAAGATAATTTTTATTCAAAATTAGACAAAATATGCCCCGATAACTCTCACAGGACATAAAAATATAGAAAAATGATGTACAAATCTACTTTTTAAACCCACTTTCTAGACCTAGTGATGTGTGAAGAAGATGATTGGCTGATAATTAAAAAATGTCTAATTTTTAACTGAATCATCTTTTTGACACACCACTAGGTCTAAAAAGTGGGTCTAACTTTTGAGTCTGAATAGCAATACTCAAAAAATATTATTATATTAAGTTTGAGTTTGTGTCAGAGGTGTGAATTAGATATAATAAAATATGTTTTTGCATGTAATGTTTTCTTCATCAATAAAGTTTCATTTTGTTGATTAAAAAAAACAATAAAATATTTTTATATTATGTGACAGTTATTGTTACATTTTTTGTCTAATGAATCTAAATTAGTTTTAAAAGTAAGTTGAAAAAAACTTAAAATATGAAAGATCAAAAGTTAAAAAAAATAAAAAATAAAAAATATAAAGAGGGTTGATGTGGACGCGCCCTCGGGCCCCCGATGCCACAGTTCGGACTCGTTTTGTTGTCGGTTCTTAATCTGATCTCACGATATGCAATATGAGGCTGATAAATCACCAAAGAGTGAAAATCCGGCAAATCGTTTTGAAAAATAGATTTTTGAGAAGAGTGCCAAACATGGACTGCTTTGCTAGTTTCAGAGTCGCCACCTAAATATTTTTTATGGGGGAATTTAGGAAACCCTGACTCGTTTGCCTAAGGCCACGTATCCGTCATTACCAAAGTTGCCTCGGCTTGGGAACTTGGGTACGATTGGGAAAGGTCAGCTATGAGCACCCCCGCTCGCCCGATCCGAAGATCGGCCTCTACTAACCATGATATCTAGTTTTGAAAACGTTATGTGTTCTTATTTCGGTTGATTAGCTAATCTTACTATGTGATGTGCACAACACAAAAGTATAGACTAGATCGCCTAATTTGGAACAAAGCATCGCATATCCGTTTGTTTGGAAATCGGTTTGAAATTTGCTACTCGTAAGTAGGCTAAAACACGGATTTCAAGGAATTGTTCCAACTCAAACAATCCAATCTTCACCCACCGGCATTCTAGCAGATATATCACATAAGCACATAGCCACATGGTAAGCATGCTATCATGTCATCATTCACACTCATGCGAGATGCTAAAGCATAAATACTTACATCGTACTCAAAGCCAAAATAAGGAACTTGTTAGCAATCAAATGTATGATCCAAGTCCATGTTAAATGACTAATGCATCGCATACAAAATGCAACTAGAATAGGCTCGGCTAATCTAGGGATGGCATGTGAAATGCAACTAATAGGATGTATTTAAGTTTGGGTTTGAAATACTTATGAAGTTAGTATGATGCGTCGAGCCCGGTGCATGCAATACAAATGAATGATGCACACATGCATAGCATAAGGTATGCTAAATGAAACATGCCCTAGTACTAACCATCAAAAGCAGGTAAGTAAAAAGGAGAAAGAAGTGGGGGTTGGAAGACATGCACACACACACCCACATTTATTACACAATTATGCTCTCTCTCAGAGAGACCGAATAAATAATACAAACCCGAATAAATAATCAACTATTCTAGCTAATTAAATATTACAGACCACTTAACTAGTTAAGAAAATTAACTAACCTAAGAAAGAAATAAAACAGCCTTGGGAAGAGGGTCCAATGCATGCGTGCTCGGGTTCGCTCGGAAATCTGTCGCCATGCACAAGCTGCCTCTGTTTACACTGCTCTGCATCTCTGAGACTTGCACAAATCCCAAGGATGCTTCAGCATCACTCCCTGAAGGTTGTGGGATGTCATCGGCCAAGGGGGAACACTACCGGCTATAGGGAATTGGTCATCGACCATTGATATGGCTCTCGGCCTCAAATGTTTGGTCGGTCGGCAATAGAGATGGTCGGCCGACCATGTGTGCCTGCAAAATCTTGTTTTGACAGCAGCAGAGGACAAACATGGCATGGCAATACATTTCAAGCAAATGTGTGCACCAACACCCTCCTTATCATGTTCATGACTCAAAGGAGGATGGTCCTCGACCCTCGGACCAAAAATCGCACATTTCAATGCGTGATGGTCCAAGAAGCCAAGTATGCATTTTGATGTCAAAAGTAATGCAAACCAAACAAACAAATGGACCCAACCTCTATCATAATCGATTCAAGAGGCAAGGCATGCATGGCAAATGCAACCTAAGCATATAGGCTAGTATGCAACATGAACATGGAGGTAAGTATGCAAACATGTAACAAGTACGCAAGCTAACAAGCATGCAAAATGTAATGCCAACAAACAAACATGCAAGACATGTGACATGTTAAGCAATCAAAGCAAAAGAAATGCATGCCAAATGCAGTACCACCTAAGCATGCAACAACATACAAAGGGGTCAAGTGTGTGACAACATGCAAGGCGAATGTACACACAAACATTCATGCACGCGAGGTCCAACACTTATGCATCAAAGAACAACTTTTAAGCACACTTAAAAAGAGGATGAAAAGCATGCAAATGTGACAATGTTGCAAGCTCTGAAATGGTGGTAAGAGTGATGCCAAATCATATAAACAAACCAAGCATGGCATGTAATAGAGCTTAAAGCCCAAAAATAGCAAGAGGGCTTGAACCAAAACCATGCAAAACAGAGGGCATATGGCAAATGTGACCCAAGACAGTCCTAAAGCATGGCAAAGTAAGCTTAACACATGCGATGACCAAAGCCAACAAGCTAAAAACAAAAGGGGCAAACGCATGAGGCATGCAAGGCCACTAGAGAGGCATTACACCACACTTAATGCAACCAAACATGGCATGAATTAAGCGACCAAAACAGAGATATGACATGCTAAAATGAGCCCCAAAACCCACCTAGATGGCATCTACATGGCCTAGACCTAAAGACATGCAAAATGACCCAAGCATGAGGCATAAGGCATCAACCTTTTAAAGTATTAAAGGAGCATAAAGGGCAAACATACAAGCATACCACAAGGATTGAAATGATGCTATAAGTGGTGCCAAACCACTTAAACAAGCCAAGCAATGCATGCTCAACACTCACACACCCAAGACTAACAAGCCAAAATGCAAGGTGGCTACACAAAGCATGTCATGGATGGCCAAAACAACCATGAACAGACCTTAGGCATACTAAAACATGCATAAAAGCTTCACAAAGCTAGGCCAAAACAAGTAAGCATAGTGGTCTAGATGCTAAATACATGTTAAGGCAATTTCATGGTATTACAAGACAAATATGCAAAGCAAGCATGGTGTGTTGTAGACACCCCATTTTTGACCGACCTTAAGACTCAGACGTCACTGATTGAGCGCTCGGTGATATCGCATATTGTACTCGTTCAGAAGTTTCAGAGTCCCGGCTGCAAGCCTTGCCTCCGGACTTCCGGACTCTTTCGTGCCTTGCTTTGGTTTGCGAACCAGGCTCTGTTTTCTTTGTTTTCTCTTCCCCAAGGGAGGGAGAGGTCTCGCAGATCATCTCTTAGTGGCCGTAGGCTACGTTTCATGGTCGTAGGCCATTTTTCCCGTTTGGAGTCCGGTTTCTATTTTTCCGGAGCCGACGGCCGTGTGCCCCGGTTCGGGATTGCCTAACCACCTCCGTTTGCTCCGGTTTTTGGCACACACCTTGTTTCCTCCCTTTTGAGGAACACTGTGGCCCGAGAGACCAATTTCGTGGTCTAATGCCACCTCTGGTGCTTAACAGCCCATTTTCGGGGCCCCGGGCCGCGCGTTTCGGTCCCCGAACCTCCGTTTTGCATCTGTTTTGGTTCATTTTTGGTGGAGACCTTATTTTCATTGTTAGGAAGCTTGTAGGAGGGTGGGAGGCCAACAATTGTTTTGAAAATCCAGCTTTATTTCTTCATCGCTCTCCGTCGCCCGTATTCCTCACTAAAAAGCTAATGTTGACCACCCTGAGGCCACTTTCTTTAGCCCTAAACCCCATATTTGTGTTGTACACACCTGGGAGGCCACCAATATGTATAGGATGGCCAGTAATTGTCCTTGACCCTTATGAACCCCTCTAAAAGTTGGCTTTTCTCTCTCTTGGTTCACATTTTCTGGGTTTTGACCACGTATTTGTGTTGTGCACACATGGAAGGCCACCTTTTTGGGGTGGCCGGCCAGCAATTTGCATTGTCCCTTTTGACCCCTGGCCGGCCGGCCACCTGAACCTTTTGACCCTGGCTGGCCAGAATCCTCTCTCCAAATGCCTTCCAGCTGTACCCTCTGTTTCTCCCCAGATCCTGTATCCGAGGGGCTGCCTTTTGGGGGGGAAATTTGAATTTGTTTTTCCCCCTTTTTCCTTGGGCTCTCTCCCTCTTTATAACCAGAACCCTACCTCATTTCTAAGGGTTAGAAAAACCTGCTGGAGCATACACCCTTCCCTCCTCCATTGCTCTCCATTTTCAAGCTCCAAACACCCATTGTTCTTGACCTTTACACACCACCTCCAAGCCTACAACCTCCACACTCCATTCCAGAAACTTGAGGCAGTTTTTCAGAGGTTAGGAGCTCCTCTTCTTGGACCAGAAGCTGCTAGAAGTTTGGACTACAAGGGTGAGTCCCTATTTCCTCTTTTCTTGCTTTATTTTGCATGCCTTCTTAGCCTTTGTTGCTTGCATTTTTGGGCTCCGACCTGAACTGTAAATAGTCATATTTGGAGCTCTTTTTCATGTTTGATCAAGGACCTCTTGCTGTTTGAGGTCTTCTCCTTACCCTTTGTGTTTAATCTCTCTTTTAGGCCTATTTTTGCATGATATTTTAGGCTTATTTGTGAGCTTTTTTGGACTTGGTCATAAACTGTGAAATGTCTTGTTTTGAGCCCCTCTTCAACTTTGTTAAAGGGCTCTCCTCTGTTTGGGGCCAGCTGCTGTCCCTTGTCTCTATTCTCTCTTTTAGGGCCATTTTTGCATGATAGATTAGCCCTATTTGTGTTCACTTTTGAGATCTGTTATAAACTGGAAAAAGTCTCATTTTGACATCATCTTAATGTTTGATTATGGGAATTTTCTTGTTTGAGGTCATATGCTCCCTTGTATGCTTGATTGTCCCGTATTTTGAGCCTTACACCTAAGCTCTTGTTGCATGCTTGGTTTGGCCTTCTAGCCACTAAAATCTAGTGTATTTTCAGTGGCTAGCACACTGTTTTGAGCCTCCAAATCGGAGGGGGGTGATCCCCTCTCACCTTGACTTGTTTGGTGGCCTTTTTGGCCTTCCAAAGAGACCCTACCTTTCATGCTTCGAAGTTACTTTCCAGGGTCAATTTGGTGAGTTTTAGGACTACCATATTTGATTTTTATAGTTATTTATGCCATGCTAAATGTCTACCTTTCATGTGCTTAATAACTCCTTGCATGGCCCTCTAAAGGAGCTCATTATTTTTGCATACCATGGTTGCATATCAGTGGTTATTTGGGCCTATTTTAATATGATTTATTCACTAATTTTTTCTGGTTTGGTGAGATTACATTTGCTTCATATACTTTCCATGTAAACCATGTTTGCTAGTCAAGATTGCATGCTATTTTTGTCCACCATGCTAGCATCTTTTGGCCATGCTTTGAACTGGAAATGTTCATGTTTTGGGACTGCCTTGGCTCTGTCTTCATGCTTCATGATCAAATAATGCATGCTTTGTATAGCTATAAGTCATTCCATGTGCCTAGTTTCGAGTTTCGAGTTTCATCTCATGCATCGGGTGCCATCTTTCCATGTTTCGGGGCTATTTAGCATCATATTTCAGTGCTGGAATTACATGCTTGTATGCCATATTTCATGCCTTGCCATGCCTTGTTAGAGTTGCATACTATGCCTTAGGTTCGGTCCTCGGTTTGCGTGCATGCGTGCACGCGTTTCGAGAGTCTCATTTTCATCTACTGGATACTGATGTGAGTGTGGCTGAGGTCCACTCATGTTAGTGTAAGTCCATTATGCATTGCGTATACCATTTCATTTCATAGCATTGTGTATGCTAGGTTGTACGTTAGAGCATTGTGTATGCCTCGTTACATCGTGCATTGTGTATGCCATTTCATAGCATTGTGTATGCTAGGTTGCATGTTAGGTATTGGCATTCATGCATGTCATGCATATTGCATTGTGCTTGGAAAGGAGTTAGCCCAAGCACGGGAAACGAGGACGTTTCGTACTCGAGTGACGGGAACGTGTCTCAATTCCCGTCGCCGACACTCCGATTATCCATGATGGAGTCTAGGCCTTGTTGTGTCCAGATGTGCATTCATTTCATATTGAGAGTCATGCAATTGACTTCTCAACCATCTGCATCGAGAATACGTGATTGGTGCACGAGGATCGAGGACTACACTCCCTGAAGAGTAGTCATGCACTACATATGTGAAAATACTTTGCCATGCCCCTTTGTCTGCTCTCTGTTGCAGCAAATCAGAAATCAGCAACCTTCCGGAGCTTGGCACGCATCCGAGAATATATTACAAACAGAGGAAACCGGGACATCGTAAGGATCTCCGCACAAGCAACCCAAGGCGATGCCATCGATTCATCTTTGGACAAGAGCCAGAGGCGGTCCATGGATTTGCGTGCCAATTTACTGCTTTCCTAGATTAATTTGTTAATTAATTAGGATTCTGTATTTATTCGGGACTGTATTATTTATTCGGACCCTCTGCGTGAGGGCAATGTGGTAATAAGTGTGCGTGTGTGTGATGTATGTCTCCCAACCCCACGTCTTTCTCCCTTTTATTTATCAGCTTATGATGGTTAGATTAGGGCATGTTTCAATTAGCATACTGTATGATAGCATGTTTGCATTCATTCATCTGTCTTGCATGCACCGGGCTCGGCGCATCATACTAACTGCATTTGTATCTCAATTCCAAGTTGAATACATGTTAGTTGTAGCATTTCACATGCCATCTTTAGAATAGCCGAGCCTATCTTAGTTGCATTTTGCATGTGTTGCATTAGGCATTTCTGTATAGTTAGGATCATGCATGGATTTCTAACATAGCTTTTGTTTTGGCTTGGAGTACTCGGTAAGTGTTTATGCTTTAGCATCCTTGCATATGTGTGAGTGATTGCCATGATAGCATGCTTACCATGAGGCTAAGTGCTTATGTGATATAACTGCCTGAATGCCTGTAGGTGAAGGTTGGGTTATTTGAGTTGGTGCAATTAGTTAAAATGTGTGTTTTAAGCCCACTAGATAGTGGCAAAATCATGTTTTCTAAGCCCACCCGAGGGTGGCAAATCCACGTCTTAGCCTACTTGCGGGTAGCACCATCAAACCACTTTCAAAAAAGAAACATGAAATGTTTTGTTCCAATTCAGATGATCCAGTCTATACTTGTATGCTGTGCGCATCACATAGTAAATCTAGGCTAATAACCGGAATAAGAACGCATAAAGTTTTCAAAACTAGATATCATGGTTAGTAGAGGCCGATCTTTGATCGGGTGAGCGGGGATGCTCACGAAGTGACCTTCCCCAATCGTACCCAAGTTCCCGAGCTGAGGCAACTCTGGTGATGACGGACACGTGGCCTTAGGCAACGAGTCAGGGTTTCTTAAAATTTCCAGAAATAAAATATTTAGGTGGCGACTCTGTATCTGGCAAAGCAGTCCATGTTTGGCACCTCTTTCAAAAAATCTATTTTCTCAAAACGATTTGCCGAATTTAGACTCTTTGGTTCAGATTAAGAATCGTGACAATTTGAGAGTCCGAACATGTAGTGAGCCCAAATGAACAGAACGGGGACTCATCCTTCCGGGGCGTTCGGGGACGTCTACATGTGTCTAAACCAACTTAAAACAATGCTATATCATGGCAAAATAAGCACAAATGACACTTAAGACATGGCCAACATGAACTCAAGAAAGGTGCTCACACATGAGGCTAAAATGGCTAATATTGAAGGCAACAAGGAGACGGGATGGCCCTCTCCTTCTTAGGACCTTAAAGCACCATCCCCACCACTAGTGGGATTTCAGTGGTGAGGAGGCCCAAACAAGGTGGTCCCGGAGCTCACCAAAATAGCACAAAATGGGGGCCAAATAAGGCCTAAGAGGGGTCAAATAACCCCAAACACCAAAACAACGTTGAACAACTATTTTAAGCACTTAAAATCATAACTTTTATATGTCATAAGTTAAGCTTAAAAATAGATGCAAGGATGGCTAAAAGCCTATGCAAAAATGGGGAACAAAGAGCAAAGTTCTTACCCTTGAAGACCCCTTTCAAGAACTGAGCTCCAACTGCTTCCTCAAGCTTGAATCCACTCAAGAACTTCAAGAACACGCCTTTGGCTCCTCAGCAACCAAGGTAAGGTGTGATACTAGGTGTCTTAGTGCAAAACTAAGAACAAAACACCTTTGAACACGCACAAACAGCAAAAGAGAGGGAGATATAGAGATAGATAAATACACAAGACCTAACCCTAATTCAGACCTCTGGAACTCTTTTTTTTGTAACCCTCAAGGAGGGAGGAGGAGACCTCCCTTTATAGAGGATCACTCTTACAAAGCTTACAAAACAAGCTAAGCAAGAGTGAAATATGGAGGGGGTGCAAAGTGGGTGCCAGCTGTAGCTGGCACAAAAATATCTGCCAAAAGCAGATGCACAGTGATCGGCCAGTCAAAAATGACAAATTGACCAAATAAATGGTCGACCGACCAAACAGAGTGCAAATCAGCCAAACATTTGGCCGATGGCAACAAAACACAGCCGGTGGCCTCAAGACATGGCTGGTGAGGTGTGGGGATGGCCAAAAAGCCACTCACTGGCCCCTCAGAAGCAAAACACAAGTGTTTGGTGCAAAACCAAACACAAAACAGGCAAGTCGAGAGGTCTTGAGGCAAGGCGCGTAGCCGAGACCTCTGAGAACTCAAGACGAACACGAACATGGATGATCACCGAGTGTTCAAACGGTGACATCCAGGTCTTGAGGATAGTCAAAAATGGGGTGTCTACAGTAGAGTGTAATTTATCCTTTTTATAAAGGGTTAACTTTTTAACATGTACTTGAACACACATTAAGGGTGGAGTTTTGTTGTTGGTCATGGAGCTAGTACTGAGTTTTGGCATCCAGCCAACAAGCTTTCATTTTTGGAGAAGTATGCTGCTTTATTATGCTTCTTCCTCCTTTCTTCTGTAATGTTTTATTGATACTAATAAAATATTTTTCTTTTGTCTGTTGATAAAAAAAATTAAATTTGTCAAATCATAATAATTATACTAATATTAAATGATTTCTTGGGCCAACCCTATTGAGAAAATTAGAAAAAAATTGTAAAAAGTCCAATTTAAAGTACAAAACATTAAATTCAAGGTAAAATTTTATTTGGTAATAAAGATATGCCAAAAAATTCGTCGGCTGCCAGTGGCCGTGACTAGCAGCAGCAATTGGTTGTGATGAGGTGGAAAAATGTGTAATATTCAACAAATGGGGTGGTAAATGAGTGACATGTGTTACATTTTAACAGATAGGTAGTTTGATGACACTACAACAAAACTAACTATTCACAGCATCATGTTTACGACATGCATTAAATGCATGTCGTAGTTAGTACATTCTACGGCATTTTTTTTTTTGCAAGCTGTAAATGTTTTGTCAATAACTGCATACATACTATGTAAGTCGTTGATTCATATATTTATAGCATGCAAAAGTATGCCGTAAAAAATGTATGTTTTTACGACTTACAAAAATTTGTCGTAAAATATTTGCACTTAAGATGACATACATTTCATGTTATAAAACATTATAACTTTACATGGCATGCATCAACATGTCGTGAAAACTTCTGCAAAAAAAAAAAAAAAAAATTCAATCCAAAATTTTTTTATGGCATGCAAAAGCATGTCGTAAAAAACGTATATTTTCACGGCATACAAATATATGTCATAAAATATTTAAACTTAAGATAACATACATTTCATGTCGTAAAAATATTATAACTTTACACGGCATGCATTAGCATGCAGTGAAAACTTTTATTAAAAAAAATTTCAATCTGATTTTTTTTTTTGATTTAAAAAAGCTAACAATTTCCAACCAAGCTTCTCACTTTAAATTTTCCTAATTGAGGACAATGTAAAAAATAATTTATACATTATTTTATAATTTAGTGTCTTCTTTTAAGGGATAATTGCATGTAGTGGGATTTTGAAAAAAATTACATATCACTGCAGCATTTTTTAAAACTTTTTATAATATTTAACGACGTTTTATAAGTGTCGCATTTTGTATTAATTAAAACGGTACCGTTTAGCTAATATAAACGCCTCCAAATGTGTTACAATCTCTGCTGGGCTCCCTCAAATCTCTCGCTCACTCTCTTCACTTCAGCTCGGTGATTTTGATTTCGTAGAGCAGCTTCCTTTTCATAAATCAATACCTTGTCCCCTTCTCATAAATCAATATGTAGCTCGATGATTTCAATTTCGAAGTTCTCTCTCTCGATTTCAAAGCTCCACCGCCACCGCCATCGCTATTTGCATCGTCTACTAAGGTGAGCCATCGTCATCGATTTTGATTCAATCTCAATTTCGTATTCTCTCTCTCTCTCTCTCTCTCTCTCAAGCTCTTCATTTCGTCGATTCTTCTCCTCCTAGGGTTTACAATCTTGAATCTCCTCCTAGGGTTTGCCCCTTCTATTTCAAGCGGTAAATTCTCTCTCTGATCTAGAAGTTCATATTTAATTATAAATTTGTTGTGAGAGATTTGAATTTGAATCCATGTGTTAATTTGATTTGAATTTGAATATGAATATAAATTTATAGTTGTCAAATCGTGAAATTCAATTTGTGATGCTATGATCTTCACAAGAGAGAGAATGTGATAGTTTTAGAGAGAGAGAGAGAGAGAGAGAGAGGGGTTGAGTGGGTGGGTTGCTTGCTTGGTGGTTTGCGTGATCATCATCAGCCTAAAGGAGAGATTGCATTCAAAAAGCAATCAATGTCAGTTCTTTAATCCCTCTTTAGCCTCTCTCTCAAGCAATCAATATTCTTATCTCGCATTTATCTTTCTTTCTTTCTTTATTCATTCTAGATCCAAATTCCAATTCATTCGTTTCGATTTCCTTTAATTTTCTTTTACGCCTCGAGGAAATCCGCTAATTAATGTCTCGAAAAATTTTATTTATTTAATTATTATTATTATTTTTTTTCTTTCTGTTTCTTTAGAATTGTTGAAGTTTGAGGAGTGAGTTAATCAATGGAAGTAATGTGATTGAAGGTAGTATTCATTTTGATGTGTAATGTGGATGCTTTTTCCTTGTTTGGTTGCTCTGAAAATGTAGGCCCTAGGGAAATAGATTACATATGGACTCCTTGAGATTCTTAATTTTAGAAACCGAACAGAGTAGTTTAATTTTTAGTGAAGTTTTCTGGAGAAATCATGTTGAAATTAGCTGTAATTTGTCAAATGTTGTGTTGGCTTAGGGTTCTTCTGTATTTTCCTGTTGTTTTCTTCAGGTTGTTCTTGAAAGAAAAAAAAAAAAAATTTAGTGTGAATCTCTCTTGAGAATTTATTCATCTTTGATAAGTAATCTCTATGGGAAAATTTACTATGTCTTGTATCAACTTTGAGGAGAGAACAGTAGTGCCTCACTACATCAGGTGCTCTGTGTTGATCTATATGCTGTTTGGAAGGCTGGTTTATCTGCTCTGGGCTGCTCTTGCTTGCTGTTGCTTTTGCTATTGATTGATAACTACTAAATCAGGGTTAACTTGGCTGGATACTCACCCTTTTGTTCATGATGGTTGTGAGGAGCTGCAAGTGGTTTGCTGTGGTTCTGCTTCTGGTCTGCACTAGGCTCTATCTGTTGCTATTGCATCTGTTTATCTATCAGTTAGGTGTTGCTCTTGTTTTGTTTTGTGTTGTTGGTTTCTCACCAACTTGGAGGTTGGAGCTTTCTCTAGCTCCAAGCTCCTCTTTATTGATGCTTTGCCTATCATATGTAATTTATATGTGGTTCATCAATAAAGATTTCTTTTGCCGATCAAAAAAAAAGATATCCCAATTATTATAATTTTGCTGAGTTGAGTTATAATGATGCTTATTTTATTTTTAGAATACTAATTGATTTGTATACTCCAGGCATCCAACTCAACACCATCTCGATTCAGGGGAGCAGTTTTACTGTTTTAATTTTGTTTCTCTGAAGTCAAAAAAATTCAATTGAATGCCATGGAGTTATAGTGACAGACACCAAATTCCCTACGTCTTTTACATTTATAGGGAATATCTACAATAAGAGGAAACTCTCAGCTTGATGAAATCATCAAATCATAGATGGAAATGATGATTCTGCAGTTTTACATACCTCAGACATTATAACCCAAGGAACTACGCCCATTCCTACTGAAAATTCTCCTATGTATACCTGACCAAGAAAAAAAGTGATCATATAGAATAAATTGATATTGGTGGAAATTTTGGTTTTAGAGAGTTGATAGTATTACCAGTATGCCAGTTACAACAAGTAATGGTGATGCATTGATTGCTATTTTGTGGACCTAGTCCACACAATGATCATTGTAGATCAAAATTAAAACCAAAAAAAAAAAAAAAAAACATGAGCGAAGCTCTTACTATTAATTGTTTAGAAATTACCGCTAGATAGAATGAAATAGTTGTTAGTGCACAACCTATGACCAATCCTGATCTAGAAACCTAGATTAAAAAAAAAATCTGACCTTACTTGAGGAGGAACCAGAATGGCATATTTGAAGCTAATAGTACTTCATACTAGGATTTACCAATGAAAAGGGGTTTTCTTCCTGTTTTGTCGATTAAGGTTGCACCTAGAGCAGTAATAGGTACCTAAAAGAAGAACACTAGAACCAATTCATTGTAAGAAAAGATATCTAGATCTCGAGAAAACTAAGGGCGTGAACGTTGATAACCTGAATACATGCGTAGATTATAGTTCCAGTGCTGGAAGGAAATCTTGTGAGATTAGATATGCAATTATTGAGGTTATTGATTATAAAATTAAACTAATGTTAACTTAATATTTAGAGTTGAGCAGCCGAATTTGCCTTGTGTTGACTTATTCTGAATGAACAGAAACTAGATATGTCCATTTATCATCCTCATCTATGAATATTGTTTCATTAGCCTTTGTGATTTATGGTTTTTCTGATAGGATTTGTGAATAATGGAAATATGTCCAGGATAACCTCTTTCATAGGAAGGAAAATTAATGTTTAACAAACCTCTGCTAGTGATAGATTGAGATCGTCCGTGATGGCCGACTGAGTAGGTAATGAATAACCTGCCTGAAAACCAACAAATTATGACACCTCAGAATTGCCACCAAAAAATTCTACTTTTCTGAGAAACTTGTTCTGAATTTTTGCTTTGGTTTGTAATGTCTTCAACTGTTTCTTTCAGCTTTAGTGAAACATGAAATGAAGTTTGATTAAATGATTGGAACTTACACAGGTTCCAAATGCATAAGAACCACACACTGCGACAAAGGTACTAAGGTAAACCATCCATTCATGCTCTGTAGAACTGCTTTTGTGGCTCACATCTTTGGGACCATAGCCATCTTCTTCATCAGCTCGAGTCTTGTCTTCTGGTATAAGTGGCTCCCTTATCTCTTCTTGCAAGCTGTTCTCACCTTGCTCCAAAAATTAGAGAATTCAAATTTATGGTCAAGAATTTAGTGGAGAATTCTAACAAAAGGTAGGCCTTTCAACTCAATTTTTTCATTCTATACTCATGCTTCCCTAATGTGACAGAAAGCAGATTGGGCAAATTTCATGATCTTTCATGACCTTTCATCCTCTATAATTGATCCTTGCTGTCAACTTTTGCTTATGCATATCTCGATGACTATTTTTTTTTTAAGTGATTCACTTATTCTTTTGAACAAGTTTCTCTTACTAATGAATTCATTACTAATGGCGCTCCTCTTGCCAGGTTGCATATCCGACATCTCATCAACATGCCACTTGGTCCTTGGATGACTTGCCAAGAATAGTAGCTTGTACCATGCATCAAGGATCTGCTGTCACCAGCATGGATTTTCATCCTTCTCATCACACATTGCTTCTTGCTAGGATGGTCTTTGATCAATGATTTGAACATACCACCTATGATTTCAATGGTTGAGCTCCTGCTAAATAAATATATGAATTCTTTCTTTTCTTTCCTTTATTTGACATAGATTCTCTTTTATACAGTTGGTTCTACTACTGGTGAAATAATGCTTTAGGAAGTGGGGATGCAGTATAAATTGGTTTCAAAACCATTCAAGATATGGGACATGGCAAATTGTTATATGTTGCTTCAGGTTCCCTTTCTTCCTTTTCTTTCCTTGTTGCTTGTTATCTTAGCATTCTATGATGTGATATATATACCTATGATATGAGATATCAATGTAGGTTGTAAACATGTATACATTAATTGTGACCAGATTATTTCTTGCTTGATTTGGAGACATTTATAATACTAATCTTCAACTAGTTGTTGTCAGATATTATTTTATTTTTTTTTTAAATTCCCATTTGGAATGTTGAGATCAAAGTGATAATTTGGAAAAGAAGTCTCCAATTGATGTTAACATGCAGGAACCCTAATCTTTGTGTGTTGGACATTTATAATACTAATCTTCTATAAGTTGTTGAGTTTGCCTTGGCTTTGCAGGAAGCTGGGTGCTTTTTTGTTGTTCTAAAATGTGTGCTTGCACCTGTTGCTACTGCTGCTGCTGCAACATCTGCTCTTCGAATCCCTACCATTGGTATTGGGGCAAAGACTTTTTGTAATGGCAAAGTTAATTGATTCTTTAGCTCTCTCTAACACTCCTAATAATGAATTAGACTTGACTGCTTATATTGTATATAATCTTTTTGCTTTCATTTGTACATATACTTTGCTATTTGATCTTGTAATTTGCTTTTCAAGTACTAAAATGGGCATTTTAATGATATCGTGTGTTCATATATTGAGTTTACTCATATAATAAACTTTGAATTTGCTCTCTCTCTCTCTCTCTCTCTATATATATATATATATATATATTAAAAATAACCTTCTACAGCATATAAAATTATGTCATGAAAAGTATAGTGATTTATGACATGCAAGAAAATGCCATAAAAGATTATATATGTCATACAAAGTACGTCATAAATATATTAAAAATGGCCTTCTGCGGCATACAAAATTATGTCGTGAAAAGTGTGATGATTTATGACATGCAAGAAAATATCGTAAAATTTTATGTACGGTATACAAAGTATGCTATAAATATATTAAAATAACTTTCTACGGCATGCAAAATTATGCCATGGAAAGTATGATGATTTATGGCATGACAAAAATGTCGTAAAACGTTATATACGACATACAAAGTATGTCATTGATGCTTAATTTATTACTTTTTACAACTTTACCTGCATACCGTAAAAGATGCTCAACTTTCCACGGCATGTCATATAACGACATTTGTGCGCATGACGTGAAAGAGTTTTTACGGTATACATTGCAAGCTATAAAAATTCAATTTTGTTGTAGTGTGAATTTCAATAGATAAAAAAATAGACTCGGTGAATTTCAGCAGATGGACAAATTGAGTGATTTCAAGAAATAGACAGGATATGTTGATTTTAACAAATAGTTGTACTTTTAGACAAATTGTATCATTTTAGACAAAGAGATTATAGTTTAGGCCTAATGACACAAAAGATTAAGGAATGGACTCATTACCTAAGTGTCCCACTGCAACATTTTCTTAGTTTAGTGGCATTTGAAAGTGCCACAAAACTATTCTTCTAATGACATTTTTTGGTCTTGTGGCATTTTGAACAAATGCCACTTCTATCGGCGCCACGGTAGATACGAGTGCTACGGTAGATACTTGCAAGTGTCGCTGCACCATCATGGCTAAAAACTTTCAATGACATTTTAATGTCATGGTAGATATTATTTGTGGCACTATCAAGCGCCACTAAAAAAAGAGTTAGTGACACTTATAAGTGTCATTACACCATCAAGACTAAAACCTTTCAATGACACTTTAATGTCATGGTAGGCACTATTCGTGACACTATCAAGTGCCATTCGTGACGATAATTCGTTGTAGAACAATTTGATCCGCTCTTGCAGAGACTCGAACCGCCAACCTCCCACACCATAAACCTTATACACCACACTCTTCCCACTACACCTTTATAGCACCATATGATTATATATGCAACATATATTATTTATATGGTACATACATCTATATTAATATAAAAGTATATCTATAAACATAATTATTTTATTGAACATAATTTATGTAAAATAAACTATTTACTAGTAAAATAAAAAAAGACCACTTTTGGTGACTAAAAATATTTTTTGGTCGCCAATTCTATACTTTTGGCTACTAATTATTTTTTAGTTGCTGAAAAACTTAACTTTTGCCAACCAAAATCGGATTTGGTCACCGAAGATGTACTTTCAGCTACCAAAATTTTGGTTGCCAAAAAATTTAATTCCCGCCTTCGGATTTTAGTTCTCCCGCGCTAAAAATAACCACTTTTGGCGACTAAACTTATTTTTTAGTCGCCAATTATAGACTTTTGGCTACTAAAATTTTTTTAGTCACCAAAAAGCTTTACTTTTGGCTACTAAAATTTTTTTAGTCAGTAAAACCCATATAATCAGTGACCAAACTTTTTTTTGGTCAGGAAATTTATTCGCCGAATATTTTTTTTCCTGTAGTGTATATTGAGTTTAATTTATTTATTTTTAATCATTTACTGCATTGTAAAAATTTTAAAAATATATTGCATTTTTTGTTTTTTCAAAAATGCCATTATAAGCTTGGAAAGTTTTTGACTTAGTGGCATTTCTGAAAATGGTATAAAATATTTATTTATGAAAATTTTCACCTAAGTGTCATAAAAAGTAATTTGCACCTACCAAGTATCCTGACATTTTTTAAAAAATGCCATTGCTACTAAAGTTTAGTGGCATCTGTTGGTAAATGTCACGAACATAATTTTTTGTGTCACTGTTTTATAAAATGTCATAAAATTGACGTGACATTTCTTTATTGAAATGCTGCTAGAGCCTTATATGTTTGTGGCTTTGTGGCATTTATCTAAATGTGTCACCAAATATTATTTTTGTGGCATTTTCTAAACACATGCCACTAGTATAGTGTCACTAAAGTGTGTTTTTGTTATAGTTTTGTGACACTTGTTCATTGAAATATCACTAGAGCCTTTTATGTTTATCATTTTGTGGCATTTTTCAAAAACGTGCCACTAAATATCATTTTTGTGGCATTTTCTAAAAATATGCCACTAGTGTAGTCCTACTAAAGTGTGTTTTTGTTGTAGTTTTGTGACACTTGTTCATTGAAATGTCACTAGAGCTTTTTATGTTTGTCGTTTTGTGGCATTTTTCAAAAACGTGCCACTAAATATCTTTTTTTGTGGCATTTTCTAAAAATATGTCACTAGTGTAGTGCCACTGTAGACGTCCCCGAACGGCCCGGGAGGGCGAGTCCCCCCCCCCCGGTTCTGTTCATATTGGGCTCACTACAGTTCAGGACTCTCAAATTGTCACGGTTCTAAATCTGAACCAAAGAGTCCAAATCCGGCAAATTGTTTTGAGAAAACAGATTTTGAAAGAAGTGTCAAACATGTACTGCTTTGCCAGATACAGAGTCGCCACCTAAATGTTTTATTTTCGGGAAATTTAGGAAACCCTGACTCGTTTGCCTAAGGCCACGTGTCCGTCATCACCAAAGTTGCCTCGGCTCGAGAACTTGGGTACGATTGGGGAAGGTCACTTCGTGAGCACCCCCGCTCGCCCGATCAAAGATCGGCCTCTACTAACCATGATATCTATTTTTGAAAACATTATGCGTTCTTATTCCGGTTATTAGCCTAGGTTACTATGTGATGCGCACAGCATACAAGTATAGACTGGATCGCCTGAATTGGAACAAAATGCGTGCACGTTGTTTATTTGAAAATTGGTTTTTGGTGCTACCCGCAAGTAGGCTAAGACGTGGAATTGCCACCCTCGGGTGGGCTTAGAAAAACATGATTTTGCCACTATCTAGATGGGCTTAAAACTCACAGTGAATGAATTGTTCCAATCCAAATAACCCAACTTCACCCGCAGACATTCAGGCAGTTATATCACATAAGCAATTAGCCTCATGGTAAGCATGCTATCATGGCAGTCACTCACACGCATGCAAGGATGCTAAAGCATAAAACTTACCGAGTACTCCAAGCCAAAACAGAAGCTAATTAGAAATCCATGCATGATCCTAATTATACGGAATGCATAATGCAACACATGCAAAAATGCAACTATAGCAGGCTCGGCTATTCAAGACATGGCATATGAAATGCTACAGCTAACATGTATTCAGCTTGGAATTGAAAATACAATGCAGTTAGTATGATGCGCCGAGCCCGGTGCATGCAAAACAGATGAATGAAATGCCAAACATTGCTATTTATACTGTATCTGCTAACTTGAACATGTCCTAAGAATATAACCATTCATAGCGGGTAAGATAAAAGGGAGAAAGAGCGTCGGGGTTTGAAGACATACATCACACACACGCACACTTATTACAGTTTGTGGCCCTCCACTCGGAGGGTCGAATAAATAATACAGTCCCGAATAAATAATTACAGTCCAAATAATTACAAAACCCTAATTAATTAACAAATTAAATTAGGAAAGCAATAAATTGGCATGCAAGCCAGGGACTGCCTCAAATCTGCTCCGGATGATGAACGATGCATGCTCCGGTTGCCTTGTGCGGAGAATCCCTCGCGATGCCCCGGTTTGCCTATGTTTGCAATTGTTCTCGGGATGCGTGTCAAGCTCCGGGAGGCTACCGATTTCTGATTTGCTGCAACAGAGAGCAACAAAGGGGCATGGTAAAGTATTTTCACATATGTATGCATGACTACTCTTCGAGGAGTGTAGTCCTCGATCCTCGTGCCACCAATCACGCATATCGATGCATGATGGCCGAGGAGTCGAATTGCGTGACTCAATATGAAATGAATGCACATATAAGCACAACAAGACCTAAACTCCATCATGGATAATCCGGAGTGTCGGTGACTGGGAATTGAGACACGTTCCGTCACTCGAAGTACGAAACGTCCCTCGTTTTCCATGCTCAGCTAACTCCTATCCCAAACACAATGCAATATGCCTGACATGCATGAATGCAACTAATATACAACCTAGCATGCACAATGCTATGAAATGGCATACACGATGCACGAGGTAACATGGCATACACAATGCGCTAATATACAACCTAGCATACACAATGCTATGAAATGAAATGGCATACACAATACACAATGGACTTACACCAACATGAGTGGACCTCAGTCACACTCACATTAGTGGCCATGAGATGAAAATGAGACACTCGAAATGCGTGCACACATGCACGCAAACTGAGGACCAAGCCTAAGGCATCAAATGCCACTCTACCCAAAGCATGGCAAGGCATGGAACATGATATGCAAACATGCGAATTTCAGCGCTGAAATGTGATACAAAACAGCTCCGAAACATGGAAACATGGCACCCTATGCATGGAATGAACCCCGAAATTCGAAACTAGGCACATGGAATGACTTACAGTTATACAAAAGCATGCATTATTTGATCATGAAGCATGAAGAAAGATGCAAGAAAGTCCCAAAACATGCATATTTCCAGTTTATAACAAGTCTCAAAAATGAACACAAATAGGGCTAATCTATCATGCAAAAATGGCCCTAAAAGAGAGATTAAACACAAAAGGACAGCAGCCGACCCTAAATGGCAAAGAGCCCTTCAACAAAGTTGAAGAAGGGCTAAAAAGAAGGCACTTTACAGTTTACATCAAGCCACGAAAATAATCACAAATAAGGCCAAACTATCATGCAAGAAAAGGCCTAAAAGAGGGGTAAAGAGACAAGTGGCAGCTTCTGTTCTCAAACAGAGGAGAGCCCTTCAACAATGTTGAAGAGAGGCTCAAAAAAAGATATTTCAAAGTTTATGGCAAGGTCCAAAACAGCTCACAGATAGGCCTAAAATACTATGCAAAAATTGGCCTAAAAGAGAAATAAAGAAGCAAGTGATAGCAGGAGGCCTCAAACAGAGGAGAGCCCTTCAACAATGTTGAAGAAGGGCTCAAAAAACGTTATTTTACAGTTTATGAAAAAGTCCAAAACAACTTAAAAATAGGCCTAAAATACTATGCAAAAATTGGCCTAAAAGAGAGTTTAAACACAAAGGGTGAGGACGGGACCTCAAACAGAGAAAGACCCTTAATAAAACATGGAGATGAGCACAAAATATGACTATTTACAGTTTGGGTCGGAGCCCAAAAATGCTAGCAAGTATGGCTTAGATACAAAGCAAGATAAGGCACAAAAGAGGGAAAATGGGACTCACCCTTGTAGACCAATTGACCAGCAGCTCTTGGACCAATTTTGGGAGCTCTTCACCTCTGGAAAGCAGCCTTAAGTTGTTGGAATAGAGGATGGAAGCCTTGTGCCATGAGGTGTAGGGTAAATGGTGTAGAACTTAAGGGGTTTTGAAGGTTGGAATCGACAGAGAGGGAGATTTAATGCAAGAGCTCCAAAACAATTCTTGTAACCCTCCACAATGCAGCTGGGGGTGCTGGTTATATAGGCAAAGGAATAGAGGAAAGGGGGGGAAATCAAATTCAAATTTCACCCCCAAAAGAGCCCCCCTCGGATACAGGATCTGGGGGGGAAAAAGAGGGCATATCTGTAAGGAACCAGGTGAGGGGGTCATGGCCGGTTAGGTTTTGAGGGTTCAGGTGGCCGGCCGGCCACCTCCCCTGGCTAGCCGAACAAGGGTCAAAAGGGGCAAGCACAATTACTGGTCGGCCACCTCACATTAGTGGCCTCCCATGTCTGCACAACACAACTATGTGGTTGAAACCCGGAGAATGTGAACCAGGAGAGAGAAAAACCCACTTTTTAGAGGGGTCAAAAGGATCAGGCACAATTACTGGTCGGCCACCAAATATTGGTGGCCTCCCAGGTGTGTACAACACAAATATGGGATTTAGGGTTCAAGAAAGTGGCCCTGGGGTGGTCAACATTGGCTTTCAAGTGAGGAAAACGGGCGTCGGAGAGCGATGAAGAAATAAAGCTGGCTTTTCAGAACAATTGCTGGCCTCCTACCCTCCTACAAGCTTCCTAACTATGAAAATAAGGTCTCCACCAAAAATGAACTAAAACGGATGCAAAACAGAGGTTCCGGGGACCGAAACGCGTGGCCCGGGGCCCCGAAAATGGGCTGTTAAGCACCAGAGGTGGCATTCGACTACGAAGTTGGTCTCTCGGGCCACAGTGTTCCTCAAAAGGGAGGAAATAAGGTGTGTGCCAAAAACCGGAGCAAACGGAGGTGGTTAGGCGGTCTCGAACCAAGGCACACGACCGTCGGCTCCGAAAAACCGAAAATCGGGCTCCAAACGGGAAAAATGGCCTACGACCACGAAACGTAGCCTATGGCCACTGAGAGATGGTCTACGAGACCTCTCCCTCCCTTCGGGAAGAGAAAACAGGGAAAACAAAATCTGGTTCACAAACCGAGGCAAGGCACGAAAGAGTCCGGAAGTCCGGAGGCAAGGCTTGCAGCCGGGACTCTGAAACTTCTAAACGAGCACGATATGCAATATCACCGAGCGCTCAATCAGTGACGTCTGAGTCTTAAGGTCGGTCAAAAATGGGGTGTCTACAGTTGCCCCTCTTTGACAGAACTCGGAAGTCATAAGTGACGGGAGTGAATGTCAAAGCCCAAAGACGACCCATTTTTGACAAGGCCGAAGACTTAGACAAACAGGCGAGATAAACAGAGATGCGCCCGCAGGCGTGCCCGCAGGCAAGGGGCAAGAAGCGAAATGATATGCACAAAACCGGACGTAACTTATGATTATGCAAAGGCAGCCACAGCAAAGCAATCATACACAATGAATGCGACAGTTTAAGCAGGCAAATAAAATCAAACCAAACTACATTACATGCAGAAAGGATGCAAGAGAATTATGCAATTCTCACCACGTCTCACACGGAGAATACAATACCGTCCGGTTCGTCTGGTCGCACCAGCTTCAAATGAACCGTACATACAATATCGTGCCTCATGCTGCTGGGGATCTTTTGCTTCTTCTCGGTTGAACTGCAGGTACTACTTTTCTCCCTGACTATGGTTGCAGCTTTCCCTATTCTCCAACAGGGTGACAGACTAGGTTGGTTCAGTATCCAGAATTGAGGTGCATACACATGCTATCTCAATCTATGGGGCTGCCATATAGATTTCAAGCCGAGGATATACCCCTAGGTATTTAAACCAGACTTTAGTCTCGGAAATCCCGAACCTTTGCGTTCTAGGCGTGAGCCATTCGAACTCTAGTTTCCACCGTCTTAGTTGGTCTCCTAGGAACTCACCGTAAACACAGGCAGATAGCTATACCAGACCACCGAAAGTCGTTCGGGCACGACAAACACCGAAGGAATTACACCTTTAGAGGATTTAAGGTCTCCTAGACCAGAGGATTTAAGATCTCCTAGACCAGAAAGTGCACAAGACAATGCGAATGATACAAAAATACAATGTGCACAAGACAGTGCGATGCAAAGCGAATGCACAAAACAGTGCTAAACAGATGTACAAAATAGTGCGATGCTAAAGGTGTACAAACCAGCACGAGCAGGGTGAATGCACAAAACAGTGCGATACAGATAAGGTGCACAAGATAGCGCGATGCTATGCACTAACAAGTGCAGGTAAGGTGCGCAAGATAGCGCGATGCGATATGCAAAGCACAAGACAGTGCGATGCGCGAAATAGCGCGATGAATGCAATGCACAAAACAGTATGAATGAGGTGCGCAAGATAGTGCGATAAAATGCATGCACAACGCAAGACTTGGCACACGGCTTACGACATAGCATTCCATTCATTTGGCACACGGCTCACAACACAACACTTTGTTTGTTTGGCACGCGGCTCACAACACAATATTCTATTCATTTGGCACGCAGCTCAAAACATAGCACTCTGTTTATCTGGGCACACAGCTGTTTTGGGAACACAGCTCATTTGGGCACACAGCTCATTCTTCGGGCACACAGCTCGTTTGCGGGCACACAGCTTATTTTTCGGGCACACAGCTCATTTTTCGGGCACACAGCTCATAACATTGCTCAATCTGAACACTCAGTCCATAACGCAGCATTTGGTTTGCATTTTGAACACACAGCTCAAGCACTTGAATTTCTGAACACGCAGCTCAAACTTTTGGCGTGAAAACGTAGCCCACATTTTTGAAACCCGAACACACAGCTCAAACTTTTGTCGTGAACACGCAGCCCAACATTTTCTTGAAATCTGAACACACAGCTCAAACTTGTTGTCGTGAACACACAACTCACAGTTTTTGAAAGTTGAACACGCAGCTCAAACTTTTGAATTTTTGAACACGCGGCCCATCTTTTATTGTGAACACACAGCACACACTTGTTGAAAGTTGAACACGCAGCTCAAGCTTTTGAACTTCTGAACACGCAGCCCATTTTTTGATTGCGAACACGCACACTTGTTGAAAGTCGAACACGCAGCCCAAACTTTTGAATTTCTGAACACGCAGCACACATTTGTTGAAAGTTGAACACGCGGCTCAAACTTTTGAACTTTTGAACACGCAGCCCATTTTTTTATTGTGAACACGCAGCACACACTTGTTGAAAGTTGAACACACAGCTCAAACTTTTGAACTTTTGAACACGCAGCCCATTTTTGATTGTGAACACGCAGCACACTTGTTGAAAGTCGAACACGCAGCCCAAACTTTTGAATTTCCGAACACGCAGCCCATTTTTTGATTGTGAACACGCAGCACACATTTGTTGAAAGTTGAACACACAGCTCAAACTTTTGAACTTCTAAACACGCAGCCCATTTTTTGATTGTGAACACACAGCACACACTTGTTGAAAGTTGAACACACAGCTCAAAGTTTTGAACTTTTGAACACGTAGCCCATTTTTTTGATTGTGAACACGCAGCACACACTTGTTGAAAGTTGAACACGCAGCTCAAACTTTTGAACTTCTGAACACGTAGCTCAAACTTTTGAACTTCTGAACACGCAGCCCATTTTTTATTGTGAACACGCAGCACACTTGTTGAAAGTCGAACACGCAGCCCAAACTTTTGAATTTCTGAACACGCAGCCCGTTTTTTTTTATTGTGAACACGCGGCGCACACTTGTTGAAAGTCGAACACGCAGCCCAAACTTTTGAATTTCTGAACACGCAGCCCATTTTTTGATTGTGAACACCCAGCACACATTTGTCGAAAGTTGAACACGCAGCTCAAACTTTTGAACTTCTAAACACGCAGCCCATTTTTTAATTGTGAACACGCAGCACACACTTGTTGAAAGTTGAACACGCAGCTCAAACTTTTGAACTTCTGAACACGCAGCCCATTTTTTTTTATTGTGAACATGCGGCGCACACTTGTTGAAAGTCGAACATGCAGCCCAAACTTTTGAATTTCTGAACACGCAGCCCATTTTTTGATTGTGAACACGCGGAGCACACTTGTTGAAAGTCGAACACACAGCCCAAACTTTTGAATTTCTGAACACGCAGCCCTTTTTTTGATTGTGAACACACAGCACACATTTGTTGAAAGTTGAACACGCAGCTCAAACTTTTGAACTTCTGAACCGCAGCCCATATTTGAAAGTTGAACACGCAGTCCGAACTCTTGATGGTGAACACACAGCCCACAGTTTTTAAAAGTTGAACACGTAGCTCATTCATTTCATTTGCACGCAGCTTATACATCCCACTTTGAACACACAGCTCACACATTTCACTTGTGAACACGCAACCCACACATTTCTCTTCTGAACACGCAGCTCATTCATTTCATTTGCACGCAGCTTATACTGAACGCACAGTTCATATACTTCACTTCTGAACACACAGCTCATTCACTTCAGTTTGAATACGCAGCTCACATATTTCAATTCTGAATGCGCAGCTCATTCATTTTCATTTGCACGCAGCTCATTCTTAATTCTGAACACGCAACTCATAAATTTTCACTTCTGAACTCACAGCTCATTCACTTCATGTTGAACACGCAGCTCACATACTTCAATTCTAAACACACAGCTCATATACTTCAATTCTGAACACACAGCTCATATAATTTATGTTGGACACGCAGCTCACATACTTCAATTCTGAATACACAGCTCATATACTTTATGTTGAACACGCAGCTCACGCACTGCAATTCTGAACACACAGCTCATATACTTCAATTTTTGAACACGCTGCTCATAACATAACACTGCTCAATTTGAACACACGGCTCATAACTCAGTAGTCTTTTAATTTTGAACACATAGCTCATTCTGAACATACAGGATGCGATGACGGAACTTGCAGAAGTTGAAACAAACTTAGATGTTCGACATCTTCCTCTTTTCCTTTTGCTTCGAAGTTTGGAACCTATACAGCTTCAGATGGGTTCTGGCTTTACTGTTCCCACATGACTCGGGTTGAACCCTGCGGTTTTTTTTTGAAAGAACAAAATCTTGTTCTGCACAAATGTGGAGAACGACACGGCACTCTGAGCACAAGACATTTTTTTGAAATTAAGAAATGTGTTCTTAACTGGGTATTGAGCCTACGATTGAACACAGCGAAAAAAACTCAACAACAGAAAACAAAAGGTAAACAACCTGAACACAATGAGACACGCTCGGAAAGACTCAAGGCAAGAATCGAGACAAACAAAACAAAAGACACGACACATATATGTGTTACAAAGACAAGAGACCTCTTAGTACGCGAGGAGCCAGTTTCTTTGGGTATTGTTTCCCACCCTTTCTCATTTGTGATTCTCACATCACTCGGCCCTCAGGCTCTGTTTTTGCTGAAAAAGCCCTTTTCCTTACTTTTTCTCTCAGCGCACATCTCTCTATTCTTTAATCTCTCATTTTTTTTCCCTCCCCTGGGTGGTTGATGGATGAACAGGAAGTTGTGGGCTCACGCCCAACATAATCAGCTCGCGGCTATTTCCCCAGGTGACATTTGTCGATGCGCCAGATGAGGGAATAGAGTGTCTTGATCCATTTCAATTCGTGCTTCACACTCGGCTTGATACCTCGCTGCTTGGAGGATGAGAGAGCTTTCAGCCCTTTGTTGTTAACTTCAGTTATGCCCTTTTCTGGCGGGTAGAGTGTCCTTTCTGGCAAGTAGGGTGCCCTTTTCTGGTAAGTATGTTGACAACGGGGAAAAGACAAAACACCTGACTTAACTTTGCCCTTAGTTCATTATTTTGACCATTTTTTGTTTTTGACATTCTGTTAAAACAATTTTGACCAACATGAGAGTTAGATTAACATGCTTGTTCAATTTTCTGATTTAAAATCATGCAAGTTAGGTTATGAGCACTGAAAATTTTCCTTTTTGGGTCCAAGAAATGGTCCAGTTTTGAAAAAATGGACTAATTTTTTGAGAAAATTAGTCAACTTCATTAAAAAATTCTCAAAACTGTTTTTACAAACGACCGCTGCTCAACGAGCACGGAACTTACTCTTGAGATGCGCAACCTCAGATCCGAAGGAAAATTGCCCCTTGCTTGGAGGACATTGCATGGCAACGGAAAGTTACCCTTTGTTTGAACGACACCACGGCGCATTGAATGGCAACGGAAAGTTGCCCCTTGTTTGAATGGCACTGCAGCGCATTGTAGTCAATCCTCAGAGTGACGATCATAACCGAACTCCCGGATACAAAAAAAAAAACAAAAATGACCAGAACCATCACATGGACATAGTTGAATTTGAAGTGTTTTACAGCTGGACTTCAGAATGAAGTTGCCTACGTATCCCAAAGATGGGAATCAAGCCTTACGTAGTTCGGGGTTAAGGTACACTCGGGTATTAACCTCTCCTTTTGCGCTCTAACTTTTGCCAAGGCCACCCTTCCGGGTTTTCAACCTTGCAAGCTTTGTTTCTCTTCTCATTTCTTTTCATCTTTTTTTCTTTTTCTTCTTTTTCTTCTTTCATTTTCTTCACTTTTCTTCTTTTTCTTTTTTTTTTTTCATTCTTTGCATTTTTCTTTTTTTTTCTGTTCTTTTTCTTCTTCTTCTTGCTCTAACTTTTGCCTGGGTCGCTCTTCCGGGTTTTCGGCCCAGCGAGCCTCTCAAGGGTAAAAGTGTAGCTTGGTCCATGTCAAAGAGTTCTGAGATCTCGAATCCGTCTGAGTCCTAGAGAGTGGCTGCTGTTCACTGACGATGCAGGATTCCATCTCGTGGAGGCTGAATTTGCCCCTGGTGTTGTAGATCAGAACTCAGTTTTTCTTCAGCAATACTTTCTTCTTTCTTCCCCTCTGGGATTTGGCATTCTTGCCGATCTTTGTTAGCTTGAGAAACATCCCAATTTTTTTTTTTTGACTCTTTGAGCACATCTGACAGTTTTGCCCCTAGTTTGAGGGCTTTTGATCTAGCTTCGCGAGCTTCCTTTGAAAACACTTGATCTGACTTTTCTTGCTCCTAGTTCGAGGGCTGCTTCGAATCTGGCCACGCAGGCCTCACATTATGGTTGACCTTTGAACTTTCTGGGTCCGAGTTCGAGGTTTGAAAGCAAGGGGTCGAGTCTCGAGGCTGAGAGCGATCCTAGGCTGCACAATCTCAAGAGCGATTCCACACAGGTTTTCGCAGGACCGCGCAAAACATTTTTTGAAATCTTTTAAGAAAACGACTAGTCGCTTGCGCTGAAGATAATGCAGAACCAATCTGGATCAAGTCAGGATCCTTCTCAGTACTCACATTAACAAGCATGATCTCATTCATTAAGGGCTTAGCACGCCTCTCTTTCTTTCAGTTGATCAAATTTTTGCAAATCCCGAGGAATTCCTTCCTCTTTGTTTTCACCGCAGTGTCAGAAAAAGTTTTAAAAACTTAGGTCAATGCAATGAGTTCAAGGCACAGAAAAAACACAATTCTGGTCAAATACTGTCATCTTAATCAGAACTTCTGGCACAACTGGCACACGACAGAAGCAAATACAAGAGCGTGAAAATTACCGCTGTTCCATTCAAATTTGTTGGTGTAACTAGCTCCAAGCAAGAACAGACTCAAAGCAAAACGAAAAGACAAACACAAAACAAAATGGTGATGCCCGAGGTAACACCCCCGGAATCACCCGACCTTTGTACAACAGGACTGACTCGATGCAACAAGACAGACCCTTAATCAAGAAGACTGACTCGAGACAATGAGACAGACTCAAAACAAAACTACAGAACTGACTCAACACCCAAGTCAGAAACTACAAAACTAGCATTCGCAAATGCTCAAAACAGTGCATGCCGCACGCTCAGGCACACAGCGCATTCTTCGGGTACGCAGTTCATTTTTGGGCACACAGCTATTTCTTCGGGCACACA
>NW_021025849.1:850526-869361 GCF_004153795.1 Camellia sinensis
CGATTTCTGATTTGCTGCAACAGAGAGCAACAAAGGGGCATGGCAAAGTATTTTCACATATGTATGCATGACTACTCTTCGGGGAGTGTAGTCCTTGATCCTCGTGCCACCAATCACGTATCTCGATGCATGATAGCCGAGAAGTCGAATTGCACGACTCAATATGAAATGAATGCACATATAAACACAACAAGACCTAAACTCCATCATGGATAATCTGGAGTGTCGGTGACCGGAAATTGAGACACGTTCCGTCACTCGAAGTACGAAACGTCCCTCGTTTCCCGTGCTCGGGCTAACTCCTATCCCAAACACAATGCAATATGCATGATATGCATGAATTCAACTAATGTACAACCTAGCATGCACAATGCTGTGAAATGGCATACACGATGCACGAGGTAACATGGCATACACAATGCGCTAACATACAACCTAGCATACACAATGCTATGAAATGAAATGTCATACACAATGCACAATGGACTTACACCAACATGAGTGGACCTCAGTCGCACTCACATTAGTGGTCATGAGATGAAAATGAGACACTCGAAATGCGTGCACACATGCACGCAAACCGAGAACCAAGCCTAAGGCATCAAATGCCACTCTACCCAAAGCATGGCAAGGCATGGAACATGATATGCAAACATGCGAATTTCAGCACTGAAATGTGATACAAAACAGCCCCGAAACATGGAAACATGGCACCCGATGCATGGAATGAACCCCGAAATTCGAAACTAGGCACATAGAATGACTTACAGCTATACAAAAGCATGCATTATTTGATCATGAAGCATGAAGACAGATGCAATACAGTCCCAAAACATGCATATTTCTAGTTTATAACAAGTCTCAAAAATGAACACAAATAGGGCTAATCTATCATGCAAAAATGGCCCTAAAAGAGAGATTAAAAACAAAGGGACAGAAGCCAACCCTAAATGGCAAAGTGCCCTTCAACAAAGTTGAAGAAGGGCTCAAAACAAGGCACTTTACAGTTTACATCAAGCCACAAAAATAATCACAAATAAGGCCAAACTATCATGCCAGAAAAGGCCTAAAAGAGGGGTAAAGAGACAAGTGGCAGCTTATGTTCTCAAACAGAGGAGAGCCCTTCAACAATGTTGAAGAGGGGCTCAAAACAAGATATTTCACAGTTTATGATAAGGTCCAAAACAGCTCACAGATAGGCCTAAAATACTATGCAAAAATTGGCCTAAAAGAGAGATAAAGAAGCAAGTGATAGCAGGAGGCCTCAACCAGAGGAGAGCCCTTCAACAATGTTGAAGAGAGGCTCAAAAAAAGTTATTTTACAGTTTATGGAAAAGTCCAAAACAACTTAAAAATAGGCCTAAAATACTATGCAAAAATTGGCCTAAAAGAGAGTTTAAACACAAAGGGTGAGGAGGGGACCTCAAACAGAGAAAGACCCTTAATCAAACATGGAGATGAGCACAAAATATGACTATTTACAATTTACGTTAGAGCCCAAAAATGCTAGCAAGTATGGCTTAGATACAAAGCAAGATAAGGCACAAAAGAGGGAAAATGGGACTCACCCTTGTAGACCAATGGACCAGCAGCTCTTGGACCAATTTTGGGAGCTCTTCACCTCTGGAAAGCAGCCTCAAGTTTCTGGAATGGAGGATGGGGGCCTTGTGCTATGAGGTGTAGGGTAAATGGTGTAGAACTTAAGGGGTTTTGAGGGTTGGAATAGAGAGAGAGAGGGAGATTTAATTCAAGAGCTCCAAAACAATTCTTGTAACCCTCCAAAATGCAGCTGGGGGTACTGGTTATATAGGCAAAGGAATAGAGGAAAGGGGGGGAAATCAAATTCAAATTTCCCCCCCAAAAGAGCCCCCTTCGGATACAGGATCTGGGTGAAAAAAGAGGGCATATCTGTAAGGAACCAAGTGAGGGGGTCATGGCCGGCCAGGTTTTGAGGGTTCAGGTGGCCGGCTGGCCACCTCCCCTGGCCGGCCGACCAAGGGTTAAAAGGGGCAAGCACAATTACTGGTCGGCCACCTCACATTAGTGGCCTCCCATGTCTGCACAACACAACTATGTGGTTGAAACCCGGAGAATGTGAACCAGGAGAGAGAAAAACCCATTTTTTAGAGGGGGTCAAAAGGTTCAGGCACAATTACTGGTCAGCCACCAAATATTGGTGGCCTCCCAGGTGTGTACAACACAAATATGGGGTTTAGGATTCAAGAAAGTGGCCCCGGGGTGGTCAACATTGGTTTTCAGGTGAGGAAAACGGGTGTCGGAGAGCGATGAAGAAATAAAGCTGGCTTTTCAGAACAATTGTTGGCCCCCCACCCTCCTACAAGCTTCCTAACTATGAAAATAAGGTCTCCACCAAAAATGAACCAAAACGGATGCAAAACAGAGGTTCCGAGGACCGAAACGCGCGGCCCGGGGCCCCGAAAATGGGCTGTTAAGCACCGGAGGTGGCATTCGACCACGAAGTTGGTCTCTCCGGCCACAGTGTTCCTCAAAAGGGAGGAAATAAGGTGTGTGCCAAAAACCGGAGCAAATGGAGGTGGTTAGGCGGTCCCGAACCAAGGCACACGGCCGTCGACTCCGAAAAATCGAAAACCGGGTTCCAAACGGAAAAAATGGCCTACGACCACGAAACGTAGCCTACGGCCACTGAGAGATGGTCTACGAGACCTCTCCCTCCCTTCGAGAAGAGAAAATAGGGAAAACAAAACCTGGTTCGCAAACCGAGGCAAGGCACGAAAGAGTCCGGAAGTTCGGAGGCAAGGCTTGGAGCCGGGACTCTGAAACTTCTGAACGAACACGATATGCAATATCACCGAGCGCTCAATCAGTGACGTCTGAGTCTTAAGGTCGGTAAAAAATGGGGTGTCTACAGCCACTAAAGTATGTTTTTGTTGTAGTGAATCCATTGAAATTAGCATTATTTGTTGGGATTGAAATGTTTTGCTAAGATGCATTGAATACTGACCCCAGCTGTATTATTGTGTTTTATTCAATGTTTGTTCTGTTCATTGAACTTCATCAATAAAACTCATCTTTTTGGACAATAAAAAAATTGAGTTTTATTAAGTCAGAAAATATGGGTGATATAAGTTTAGAATGTTAATACCCTAAACTAGGTTGCGCCGGTTGATTTGAATTTGTTTATGAAAAAAAATCATCAAGTGAATTATCTTTGGCAAATGCATAATTTTTCATCCTTCAACACAAACAACCTCAAAACTGGTGGGTTAGTTAAATATTTTTACGGTTTCAAACTAAAAATTTAAATGAATTAAGTGGGTTAGAATTACTAAATAGGAAAAAAAAATTAATGATGTTATTCAAAATCATATTTCACAAATTAATATACAAAGAAATCAAATTAATGATGTTATTGAAAATCACATTTTTCACTTTCTGAGTCTCTTTCAATGTATTCTGCTTTCTTGTACCTTTAATTCCATATTTTCAACGAATTTTTTACTTTGCTTTAAAAAAAAAATTATAATATATGTGACAAAAATAAAGAATAGGTGTCATGACTAATAGTATTTGAGTTAGAAAGAGATTGTGAGCTCATTTGTAAATTAAAAATGTTTTAGAGCTCTAAATAATGAGTTCTAAATCCACCACTAGTGAGGTGGAAAATGAAAAAAAAAAAAACAAAAACAAAAACAAAAAGCACAGCACACACTGTGGCAGCGGGTGGGACCCACTGCCACATCATTAGTGGTAGCACTAATTAGTGGAGTCCGAATCCTCTGCAGTGTTTTCCTGCAGTGGATCCTATAGTGCTAATTAAACTACGTCGTTTTGTTTACTTTTTGTCTTTTTTTCCTTCCTCTGTTTGTTCTTCCTATGTTTTGAATTAAGCCCAAAAACCAAAAACGAAAAGGAGAGGAGGAGGAACGGAGGACAAAAAATGACGGAAGACGGACAAATCTATAGACTTGACGAATGGAGGACCGGTGATCGGTGTAGACACCCCATTTTGACCGACCTTAAGACTCAGACGTCACCGATTGAGCGCTTGGTGATGTTGCATATCGTGCTCGTTCATGGGTTTCAGAGTCTCGGCTGCGAGCCTTGCCTCCGGACTTCCGGACTCTTTTGTGCTTTGCCTCGGTTTGCGAACCAGGCTCTGTTTTCTCTGTTTTCTCTTCCCGAAGGGAGGGAGAGGTCTCGTAGATCATCTCTCAGTGGCCGTAGGCTACGTTTCGTGGTCGTAGGCCATTTTGCCCGTTTGGAGTCCAGTTTCCGGTTTTTCGGAGCCGTTGGCCGTGTGCCTCGGTTTGAGACCGCTTAACCATCTCCGTTTGCTCCGATTCTTGGCATACGTCTTATATCCTCCCTTTTGAGGGACACTGTGGTCCAAGAAACCGACTTCGTGGTCGAACATCACTCTCGGTGCCTAACAGTCAGTTTTCGGGGCCTCGGGCTGCGCGTTTCGGCCCCCGAACCTTCATTTTGCATCGGTTTTGGTTCGTTTTTGGTAGGGACCTCTGTTTCATTGGTAAGAAGGTCGTAGAAGGGTGGGAGGCCAACAATTGTTCAGGTAACCAATTTTATTCCTCCATCGCCCTCCGTCGCCCGTTTTTCCTCACTTCAAAGCCAATGTTGACCACCCTTGGGCCATTTTCTTGCACCCTAAACCCCATATTTGTGATGTACACATCTGGGAGGCCACCAATATTTGGTGGCCGGCCAGTAATTGCTTTTGAACCTTTTGAACCCCTTTGAAAATTGGGTTGTTCTCTCTCCTGGTTCATTGTCTCCAGTTTTTAACCACAGGGTTGTGTTGTGCACACATCAGAGGCTCTCTTTTTGGGGTGGCCGGCCACTAATGCTTC
Organism: Camellia sinensis; assembly: GCF_004153795.1. Classification (NCBI taxonomy): domain Eukaryota; kingdom Viridiplantae; phylum Streptophyta; class Magnoliopsida; order Ericales; family Theaceae; genus Camellia; species Camellia sinensis. Next base: position 855,374 of record NW_021025849.1, read on the forward strand.
TTGACCCTTTTGACCCCTAGCCGACCGGCCATGGGATGTAGCCGACCGGCCACCTAAACCCTGGATAACTGGCCGGTCAGAATCCTTGCATCAAGTACAGTGCAGATACACCCTCCTTTTCCCCCCAGATTCTGTATCCGGGGGGCCAACTTTTGGAGGGAAACTTGGCTTCATTTCCCTCCATTTTTCCCTCCTTTTTCCCCCCTCTTTGGCCTATATAACAGGCCCTCCAGCTGCATGTTTTAGGGTTACAAAAATTGGTTCAAGCCTCTTGCATTAATCTCCCTCTCCTTCTCTTCCAAACACAAAAAACCCTTAAGTCCCTACACCCATTCCTACACCATCACCTATCACCACACCACCACTCCATTCCAGCAGCTTGGAGGATCTTCTCAGAGCTTAGGAGGCATCTTTTCTCAAGCCAAGAAGTGTTGAAGTTTGGTCTACAAGGGTGAGCAACATTTCCTCTCTTTTTAAGCTTATTTTTGCATTCTATCTAAGCCATACTTGCTTGCTGTTTTGGGCTCTGACCCTAACTGGAAGTAACATTATTTTGAGCTCTTCTTCATGTTTGTTTAAGGGTATTTACCTGTTTGAGGCCTCCTTGTTTCACTTGCTTCATTACCTCTCTTCTATGCTATTCTCTTGCACATTATTTTTGGCCTATGTGTAAACTGTTTTGAGCTCTATCATGAACTGAAAAGTAGCTTATTTTGAGCCCTTCTTCAACATTGTTGAAGGGCTCATCACTGTTTGAGGCTTCCATTTTCCACTTGCCTTTATATCTCTCTTTTGGCTCCATTTTTGCATGATTTGTTAGCCTCTTATGCTTCTATTTTTGGGCTTTGGTCCGAACTATAAATGACCTTATTTTGACCCCCTATTCATGTTTCATTAAGGGTATTTTACTATTTGAGTCATAATTTTTGTACTTTGTGTTATAGCTCTCTTTTTGGCCTTGTTTTGCACAGTATTTTGAGCATGCTTGTGCACTGTTTTGGGTTTGATCATAAACTGTAAAAGGTCATATTTTGGGCCTCTATTCAACATTGTAGAAGGACCCTTCTCTGTTTGGGGTCAGCAGCTGTGACTTGCTTCTTTATCTCACATTTAGGGCCATTTTCGCATGCTAGCTTAGCCCCGTTTGTGTTCATTTTTTGGCCTTGCTTAAAACTGTAAACATGCTTTTTTTGGGGCTTCCTTGAATCTTTCTTCACATTTCATGATCAAATAGTGCATGTTTTGTATAGCTATAGGCCATTGCGCATGCCTAGTTTTGCATTTCGGGTCCCATTCCATGCATCGAGTGCCATGTTCCCACGTTTCGGGGCTATTTTGCATCATATTTTGGTACTGAAATTTGCATGTTTTAATATCATGTTTCATACCTTGCCATGCTTTGTTAGAGTGGCATTTGTGCCTTAGGGTTGGTCCTCGGTTTGCGTGCATGCGTGCACGCATTCCGAGTTGTCTCATTTTCATCTCATGGCCTCTTATGTGAGCGTGGCTGAGGTCCACTCATGTTGGTGTAATTCCATTTTCCATTGTGTATGCCATTTCATTTCATAGCATTGCGTATGCTAGGTTGTATGTTAACGCGTTGTGTATGCCATATTATCTTGTGCATCGTGTATGCCATTTCATAGCATTGTGCATGCTAGGTTGTATATTAGTTTCATTCATGCATGTCATGCATATTGCATTGTGCTTGGGATAGGAGTTAGCCCGAGCACGGGAAACGAGGGACGTTTCATACTTCAAGTGACGGAACGTGTCTCAATTCCCAGTCACCGATACTCCGGATTATCCATGATGGAGTTAGGTTTTAGTTGAGTTTTCATGTGCACCCATCCTATATTGGGTAGTGCAATTCGACTCCTCGGTCATCATGCATCGGGATGCGTAATTGGTGGCACGATGATTAAGGCATGCATACATTTGTGAAAATACATTGCTATGCCTCTTTCCTGCTCTCTGTTGCAGCAAATCAAAATCGCAGTCTTCACGGGGCTTGGCACGCTTTCCAAGAATTCATTGCAAAACAAAGGCTAATTGGGGCATCGCAGTGGATTTCTCGTGCAAAGGCAACCCGAGCATTGCATCATTCATCAATCCGGAGCAGAGTCAAGGCAGTCCCCTGGCTTGCATGCCAGTTTTATTGTTTTTCTCTAGTTTAATTTGTTAATTAATTAGGATTTTGTAATTATTTGGACTGTAATATTTATTCGGGACGGTATTATTTATTCATTCGGACTGTATTATCTTTCGGAACCCTCTGTACGAGGGCATAATTGTAATAAGTGTGCGTGTTGTGGATGCATGCCTTCCAACCCTCACGTCTTTCCTCCTTTATTATTCCAGCTTATCATGGTTAGATTAGGCATGTTTCAATTAGCATACAGTATGATAGCATGTTGCATTCATTCATCTGTCTGCAATGCACCGCGCTCGCGCATCATACTAACTGCGTTGTATTTTCAATTCCAAAGTTGAATACATGTTAGCTGTAACATTTCATATGCATGTTTAGAAATAGCCGAGCCTGCTATAGGTTGCATTAGGTCATTTCCGTAAATTAGGATCATGCATGGATTTCTAAATTTATTCCTGTTTGGCTTGGAGTACTCGGTGAGTTTTATGCCTTAGCATCCTTGCAGTGTGTGAGTGACTGCCATGATAGCATGCTCACGCATGATGGCTATATGCTTATGTGATATAACTGACTGAATGCCTGTGGTGAAGGTTGGTTACTTGGATTGGAACAAATCAATCACTGTGAGTTTTAAGCCCCACTAGATAGTGGCAAAACCATCTTTTCTAAGACCCACCCGGGGTGGCAAAATCTGCATTTTAAGCCTACTTGCGTGTAGCAAACCATCTTTCAAAAACAAGCACGAAATGTTTTGTTCCAATTCAGGCGACCCGGTCTATACTTGTATGTTGTGCTTCACATAGTAAATCTAGGCTAATACCGGAATAAGAACACACCAATATTTTCAAAACTAGATATCATGGGTTAGTAGAGGCCGATTTTGATCGGGCGAGCAGGGGTGCTCACGAAGTGACCTCCCAATCGTACCCAAGTTCCCGAGCCGAGGCAACTTTGGTGATGATGGACACGTGGCCTTAGGCAACGAGTCAGGGTTTCCTAAATTTCCCAAAATAAAATATTTAGGTGGCGACTCTGTATCTGGCAAAGCAGTCCATGTTTGGGCACTTCTTTCTAAAATTCTATTTTCTCAAAACGATTTGCCAAATTTGGACTCTTTGGTTCAGATTAAGAACCGTGACAATTTGAGAGTCCGAGCTGTAGTAACCCCAAATAACAGAACGGGAACTCACCCTCCAGGCGTTCGAGGACGTCTACAGTTTCTGGCGACTTCTACTGGGGATTTAGAGAACTTGACTTGAACTCATGATATCTTGTTTTGACTACACTTGTGAGTTTCTTTGCATTGCATTTGCATTGGTGCGCCTAGGACACCGTGTTTGCCATCTGCTATTCCTGAACGGTTGCCGAAGGCTTCTCTTGTCAAGGCATGACATAAGGCTGACCGGTTGTGGGCTCTGCCAGTATGGGAACACAAACCCGCTTTTACCAGGGGCCCCTTTTTGACCATTCGACCTAGTGCATATTCGGAATCCGTAGTGACCATTCCAAACTAGGACAGGTTGCTTACCCGATATATGTTTGTTTTGAAACCGCTGTGTGCGTAGTAAAATCCTAGCTCCTGACAAAATAGGACAGGGAAACCCTACCCCAACATAGGGGTGTTTTGGCTCTCACTTACTTGTTATGTGCTTTGGGGTGCATCTCCATACGAATGCATGTATCAGTTTACAGGGTTTGGGCATCAGGCCTGCAGGCGTCAGTTCAGTATTGTGGGTATCAGGCCTGTGGGCATCAGTCAGTGTTTGAGAATCAGTTATCTGCGGGTATCAGATTCAGTCTTTGGGGACAGTGATTCGGGGATAATGATCAGTGTTTGAGGACAGTGTGTATTCAGCTTATCGACCGTGTGTTGTTATGCCCTGCTGTGTGTTGTGCATTTATTTTGAGCTGTTATGCTGTCCGTTTAACTGTTTATTTATTTCCTTATTGCTTTATTTATCTTTTTGCTAGGACAGTTTTAGCACAATTGCTTCAAACCCAGCAGATACCCCAAAGCATTTTGGACAAGAGGTCGTCGGCTCAATCACTCTGAGGATCTGGTTGACAGATAGCCAGTGTTTCATTCTCTACCCCCGGTTATCAGGCAGAGACCGAGGAAACGCAGTGTATCCGAGTAGAGGTCACCAGAACAATGGACTACCCCATCAATGGACAGTCAGATTGAGATCCCAATTGCTGCTATAGAAATAGACCTGCCAATAGTTTAGACAAACCAGGGCAGTATGGCAACACCGACAGGAGTCGAGGAAATGATGCGTCAGATGCAAGAAACCATGAGAGCCATGCAACAGGACGCTATTCGCCGGGATGAGTTTGCCAAACAACAGGCCGAGATCATGGCCCAGCAGGCAGAATTAATTGCTAGGCTGCAACAACAAACTGGAGCGTCTGCTTCACACTCGGTTCCTCCTCCGCCAGGGGTCCCGTTACCCGAGCAAGCACCCACTGTCCAAAATGCTCTGCCAAACACCCAAAACACCTTACCCAATATCCAGAACATCCAAGAGGACACGGACCTTCCAACCGGGCCAGCTCCGCCCCCGCTTCCGCCTCAACTGTCCAAGACCCATACACCCAACCACCCGGACTCTCCCTTCGAGTTCGAAATAGACCATACAGCTCTGAAACTGAGCAAGCTTGAGAAGCTTTTCAAGAAATTGCGAGTAAAGGCTATCCCGGATATCGAGGACGGATATACCGATGTGGCCGTAACGTTGCCAGATAGATTCAAGATGTCGCAGATTGATCGTTTCGACGGATCCGGAGATCCCATGGTTCACCTCCGGTTATTCTCAGATATACTGCGGCCAATGGGCCTAACCCGACCACAAAAACGTTCGCTGTTCGGCCGAACCCTGTCGGGTGTGGCCGCTATCTGGTACACGAAGTTAGAAGACGAGGTAAAGAGAAGTTGGGATGAAATGGCCGAGGCCTTTGTCGCACAGTACTCGTACAATACCCAGATCGAGATTACGACTCGTGATCTCGAAACGACGAGGCAAGAACCCAAAGAGAGCTTCTCAGAATTTGTGACCAGATGGCGGGCTAAGGCTTCGATGATGACCTTGAGGCCCACAGACAAAGATCAGATTCGGATGATTGTGCGCAATCTCCAACCAAAATTGATGCAGAAAATGATTGTACTCCCATTCCCCACGTTTTCGGATCTACATGAGATGGGGGTACAAATCGAGGATGCGATGAAGCAAGGTCTGATTGACCAGGACAGGGAGCAACCCCGGAGAACATTTAGCCGCAACAATAATGCAGGCCCTAGTGGCGCTGCAACCGCAAGAGCTTCGGAGGTCAGCATGGTCACCACCATCCCCCCTCCCCTTCCAAGACCCATGGCAGCCACACCCTTCTCCGGTGCATCCGGAAGCAATACTCAAACCTGTAAATACCAGCCCAGAGGCCAAAGAACCTTCACCCCACTATACATGCCTTTGTCTAAGGCTCTGGGGGTCTTAATCAGAAAGGGGCATCTAAAACCCCTGGAGCCGAGGCCATTACCAAACCCACTTCCACCCTCTCACAACCCAACCAAGTACTGTGCATATCACCAGCAGCACGGTCATGATACTGACCAATGTTTCAGGCTGCGTCACGAGATTCAAGACCTCATTGACAAAAATGTGATTCTACCTCCAAAGAAACCTAACGTCACAACCGACCCCCTCCCTACACACAACCAAGCTCCACCTCCCAAAAGAGTCAATCTTATCCAGACTGGGGTCGTGTCTTACGATCCTAGCATCTATATTACTCCTACCCATCTACCTAAGCCGGAGGTGCTCCTTCCCGACTGTACTTACTTTTTGTGCATGTTGGACATCTCTACAACCCAACCTGAACCAGTGGTGGTGACAGTGGAAGATAGCGTAGCAGGGGTTGCTGAGGGTGATAGAATGGTCAAGGCAGGGTTTGAACAATCTAGAAATTTTGCTGGGGACGCCTACGACCCAAGTGAGTACATCCTATCAGTGGGCCAATCTGAGCTAAGTGTAGGGCTGCCAGAAGAAACAGAATTATGTGCGATTCAGGGGGACAGATTTGAACAAGGAACGGACAATTTGACGGTTGTAGAAGAGGGCCTTGCCAACCTCTAGTTCTTCAGTGACCAAGAAACAGGGGATACGGCAGTTAATTGGTTTGAATATGAGGAGTCAGCAGAAGTTACCGGATGGTTAGATGATCAACCAGACATTGTAGAATTTCAACCAGAACAAGGCCAAGCAGGACCAAGAGTACCAGTGATGGCCGGAAGGGCCGAAAGTTAGGTTGTATTGCCGGAGAGTGCCGGTACAAAGAATTTTGCTCAGGACAGAAGCATTGTGAACACAGGGAAAGTTGAACAACAAACTGCACTGACGCAGGTAGAACAATAGGGTTCTGAGAGAACCGGGAAAGCCAAAATCCATGAGGGGATCGAAAGTGCCGCGCGCACAAGAACAGAGGATGCTGTGAGCATGCAGGCTGAAAGTGCTGTGAGTACAAACATGTCCGAGCTAGACAGGTGCCTTTTGGATGCCAACGGAATGTGGTGGGAAGACGATGACTTGTGTCTTGCCCACACAGATGAAGACTGGGGAAGCAATCAACCAGATGACACCTGGTACCTCGATGAGGTTGACCACATGACAAGAAGCGGGCGGTACTTCAAGCCCCCACACCTAGACCAACCTGAGGCATCTGGGAAGGACAAAGAGGCCGAAAAACAAAAAGAGAAGCAGATCGAAGAACAAGCTGTACTGAAACAGTTAAAGAAGATACAAGCAGACATCTCCATCTGGGGACTGCTTATGGTGTCGCGAGTACATAGACAGGCTGTCTTATCTGCTATGGATAAGTCCAAACTCTCTATAGATACTACACCAGAACAACTGGTTGGGCTGGTTTTTCTGGGAGGAGGTTCCCCGGCATTAACCTTTTCAGACAAAGAACTACCGCCTGAGGGCACAAATCACAACAAACCCCTCTACATTTCCATGGAATGTAGAGACAAGTGGATACCGGTGGTACTTGTTGATACTGGGTCCGCCATCAATGTCTGCCCAGCCAGAACAGCATATGCAATCGGGTTGAAGCCCGCAGACTTCGCGCCAACTACTCAGGTGATCAGAGCATATGATAATACTAGCAGGGAAGTGATGGGGACTGTCAAAGTTTAGACCCAGGTTGGTCCTGGACAACACAACATTGAATTCTATGTCTTGGACGTTCCCGCAACCTTCAACCTACTTTTGGGGCGACCGTGGTTGCACCAGGTAAAGGCAGTCTCTTCCACTTTACATCAGATGTTGAAGTACCCTCACGGGAAGGGGGTGGCTATCGTCTTCGGGAATTCACCAATCCATCCGCCGCCGGAAGTGTCTACACCAGTCTTGGAAATTGAGCATGGCACTGAGGATGCGTTCTTATCAGGGTTCACTTTGGCTGAGGCTCGAGTGGTGCAGAATATTATGGCTGTGAATGAGGGGGTGTACGTCAGCGCTCAATCCGTCTACCTCATGAACAAGTTAAAACACATCCCCGGAATGGGATTGGGAAGGAGCGGCCGGAAGGGCGTCGCAACATTGGCTGAAGTGCCACACAACCTTCATACCTTTGGCTTGGGTTATCTGCCCACCAAAGAGGACTGGGTGAGGAAGGGTAAAGAGATAGCTGGAAGAGCCAGAGCAAAGAAGGCAGGGAAGCCATTTAAGTTGATGCATAGGCCCATTCAGGGTACCCTAAACGGACGCTTCGTCCGGGAGGGGGAGGACTTTCCATTTTGCGGCTTCCCAGAGCCATGGCTAAACGCAGAGAAGAAGCGCGTGCCAGGTTTCGAGATCTTCTTCGACTTGCAACTATTCGGGGATGACATTGCCGAAGAGTAGACAGACCCATCAGTTGAGGTTGGGCAGTGTAAGGGAGTGGATTCCGAGAGCACCGAACTTGAGATGGGGGTAGCACTGGCATGTCTACTTTCAGATCCTTCGATCGACCAAAAGTGCTTGGGAGATAACTCCTCGGTTTCCATGATTGGGGATGAAACGGCTGCGGGCCTTCCAGCGACTATTTTGGATGCATCTATCGCACCCTCTCTCACTTGGCAGTACGAGGAGGGATTTTTGCCCAGCAACACCGGGTCAGGTAGTGAGCCGGAATCTGATTCCACCGAGTCCTGTGAGTCGGAATCAGGTTCCAGCTCGACTGAGTCTGAGTCTGGTAATCCTGGGGATGATAACCTGGATGCCACAGTTATATCCAGGTCGTCTTTTTCTTTCTCATTTGAGTCTGTTGTAACCGAGAATTCGAACAATTTGGATGTGCTTAATGAGAATCAAGTAATTGTGGTTTCTGAGTACTTTTCTGTGCCCTTAATTTATTGCATAAACTCAAACTTTAAAAATTTTGATGAAAACGACGAGGGCGAAATTCCTCCGATTTTGCAACGTTTAATTGAGCAGGAGCAGGAGAGATTTGTCAAACCCTTAACGGATGAAATCATTACCGTGAATATTGGTACTGAGGAGGACCCGCGGCTGGTCCAGATTGGGTCCACGTTGTCTTCAGAGGAACGCGAGCGTTTAGTCGTTTTACTAAAAGATTTCAAAGATGTTTTCGCGTGGTCCTACGAAGACATGCTTAGGATCGATCCTGAGATTGTACAGCACCGGATCCCCCTTGACCCTGAGGCCCGACCTGTCAAGCAGAAACTCAGAAGGAACCACCCGGACTGGGCTCTCAAGATCAAAGAAGAGGTCACCAAGCAAATCGATGCGGGCTTCCTGCTGGTATCCGAATACCCGACTTGGTTGGCCAACATCGTCCCAGTGCCGAAGAAGGATGGCAGGATCCGGGTATGCGTGGATTTCAGGGATTTGAACAGAGCTAGTCCGAAGGACGACTTTCCCTTGCCGCATATTGATGAGTTGGTGGATTTCACAGCAGGGCATGCTTTGCTTTCATTCATGGATGGCTTCTCAGGGTACAATCAGATAGTAATGGCACCAGAAGACAGAGAAAAGACTGCATTCACCACCCCGTGGGGAACATACTGCTACAGAGTTATGCCGTTTGGGTTGAAGAATGCCGGAGCTACTTATCAACGGGCTGCGACCACAATATTGCACGACATGATCCATAAAGAGGTTGAGGTGTACGTGGACGATATGATTGTCAAGTCCAAAGAAAGAGGGGGCCACTACACCGCCTTGCAAAAGTTCTTTCAAAGGATCAGAGTATTTCGGTTGCGGCTAAATCCTCAGAAATGTACGTTCGGTGTTACAGCGGGAAAAATGCTGGGATTTCTAATTACAAAAAGGGGCATCGAGGTCGACCCTTCAAAAATCGAGGCCATCTTAGAAATGCCACCACCGAGGACTGAAAAGGAGGTGCAAGGCTTTCTGGGTAAAGTGCAATTCATAAGACGGTTTATCTCAAAATTAACCTTGACTTGTGAACCACTTTTTGGTCTCCTGAAGAAAGGCAAGAAATTCCAATGGGACGGCCGATCCCAAGCTGCTTTCGAACAGATCAAGAAGTATTTACAGAACCTGCCCGTGTTGTCGCCACCAGAGCCGGGGGAACCGTTGATATTGTACCTTTCAGTGACTGAGACTACAATGGGCTGCATGCTCGCACAAGAATCGGAGGATAAGGTGGAGAGGGCCATCTACTATCTGAGCAAGAAGATGTTAGATTACGAGACCCGCTACACTCCGCTTGAGAAGGCTTGCTTAGCTTTGGTATGGGCTACCAGGAAGCTGCGGCACTACTTGTTAGCCAATTCCGTAATGTTGGTTTCACGACTGGATCCCATCAAATACCTTTTCGAGAAACCAGCGCTTACGGGTAGGCTAGCTCGTTGGCTGTTGTTGCTCTCCAAATTCGATCTGAAATATGTGACACGCAAGTCAGTCACAAGAAGAGCAGTGGCAGAGTTCTTAGCCGATCATCCAGTCGAAGGAGGTTGTAGACGTCCCCGAACGCCCCGGGAGGAACGAGCTCCCGTTCTGTTCATTTGGGGTCACTACAGCTCAGGACTCTAAAATTGTCACGGTTCTAAGTCTGAACCAAAGAGTCCAAATCCGGCAAATCGTTTTGAGAAAAACAGATTTTGAAAGAAGTGCCAAACATAGACTGCTTTGCCAGATACAGAGTCGCCACCTAAATATTTTATTTTGGGAAAATTTAGGAAACCTGACTCATTTGCCTAAGGCCATGTGTCCGTCATCATCAAAGTTGCCTCGTCGGGGACTTGGGTACGATTGAGAAGGTCATTCGTGAGCACCCACGTCGCCCGATCAAAGATCGACCTCTACTAACCATGATATCTATTTTTGAAAACATTATGCATTCTTATTCCGGTTATTAGCCTAGATTTACTATGTGATGCGCACAGCATACAAGTATAGACTGGATCGCCCGAATTGGAAGAAAACATTCATGTTTGTTTTTGAAAGATGTTTGCTACTCGCAAGTAGGCTTAAAATGTAGATTTTGCCACCTCGGGTGGCTAGAAAAGATGGTTTTGCCACTGTCTAGTGGTTAAAACAAACCAGTTTGATTATTTATCCATCAAGTAACGAACCTTCACCCACAGGCATTCAGGCAGTTATATCACATAAAGCAAATAGTCTCATGTAAGCATGCTATTCATGGCCAGTCACTCACACGCATGCAGGATGCTAAGCATAAAAACTTACCGAGTACTCCAAGCCAAAACAAACCCATTAGAAATCCATGCATGAATCCAAAGATGTACAGAAATGCCTAAGTCACACATGCAAAATGCAAACTATAGCTGGCTCGGCTATTCTAAACATGGCATATGAAATCAACAGTATAACATGTATCAACTACTTGAAATTGAATACAATGTAGTTAGTATGATGCGCCGAGCCCGGTGCATGCAAAACAGATGCATGTAATGCAACATGCTGTCATACTGTATGCTAATTTGAACATCATGCCCTAATCTAACCATCATAGCAAATTCAACCCGAGAAGTAATGAAAGCTAAATGATGGAGGAATCTAAAAAACATTTGCAATCTACATTCACATACCAGCATAGTACAATTATCTCGAAGTCAATTAAATAACCTTCGATAGACGAAGATCCATGACTAATACAGCTATATAAGTACTTTAATATGAGATCCATAATAACGTTGCTCACAATAATATATTCTAATAAATTTATCAAAAATTAACTAAGTAAGCTGATAAAACTGCATGCAGCCTAGGACACTGCCTTGCATCTCTGTATTGTGATTGTTGTTATTGTCTATCGGCTGCTTCCGGAAATCCACTTGACGATGCCCCGATTAGCCTTCTGTTTTACAATTTGCCTCAGAAAGCGCGCAAAGCTCCGAAGGTATGCAATTCTTTGATTGCTGCAAACAGAGAGCAGGAAAGGCATAGGACTTATTTTCACAAATGTATGCATGCTCGATCCATCATGCCACCAATCCGCTATCGATTCATGCATGGCCGGGGGTCCGAATTGCACAATCAATATAGAGATATGCACGATCGAAACACAACAAAAAAACCTAACTCCATCATGGATAATCCGGAGTGATCGTGAACTGGGAATTGAGACACGTCTGTCACTCGAGTACGACACTCTTGTTTTCCGTGTGCCCGGCAACCTCCTATCCGAACACGATGGCACATATGCATGACACGCATGAAGTGCAACTAAAGACAATCCTAACATACACAATGTTATGAATGGCATACACAATGCAATAAGTAATAACCAACGATGCGCATACACAAGCTATGCAGATGAAATGGCACTCCCAATGCAATAATTGGGCTGATACACAACATGAGGAGCTCACCACACTCACGATAGGAGGCCATCAGATTGAAACAAGACAACTCGAAATGCGGTGCAGCGTGCACGCAAACGAGGACCGGACTCAGGACCGAAATGCACTCTAATGGACATGCAAGACATGGAGTATGAATCTGCTAAATGCAGAAATCAGTGCAAACGAGGGCGGAAACAGCCCCGAATCATGGCGGAATGATACCCGATGCATGGAACGAGTCCCGAAACATGAATTTTGGCGCATGAAATGGCCTATAGCTATGCAATGCATGCATAATTTGAACATGAAGTATGAAGACAGAAGCTAGGAAGCCCCAAAACAAGCATGTTTACAGTTCAAAGCATGGCCAAACAGCAAACACAAATAGGGAAAAAATAGCATGCGAAAATGGCCATAAATGTGAGGTAAAGAAACAACTCACAGCTGCTGACCCCAAACAGATTAGGGCCCTTCAGCAAAGTTGAAGAGGGGCCCAAAATATGATCTTTCACAGTTTATGGAAAACCGCAAAAACCAGCACAGGTATGACTAAATTCTCATGCAAGAAATGGGCCAAAAGATGGCTAAAGAAGCAAGTGGTGGTTTCTGGCCTTAAACACCAAGGGGCCCTTCAGCAATATTGAAGAAGGGACAAAAATAAATCATTTTACAGTTGATGGCCGGACCCAAAACAGTATGCAAATATGTCCAAAATGCTACGCAAAAATGAGGCCAAAAAGGGAGATATAACACAAAGTATATGAAAGATGCCTCAAACCATGAAAGGCCCTTATTGAAACATGAAGAATGGGCCAAAATAAGACTGTTTTCAATTCTGAAAAGAGCCCAAAAATATAAGCACAATAGGCTAATAAATCATGCAAAAATGGGGACCAAAGAGGGGTATAATGGCAAGTGGCACATGGAGGTCCCAAACAGTAATGAGCCCTTCTTCAATGTTGAAGAAGGGCTCAAAATAAGCCTATCTACAGTTTACATCATGCTCCAAAACAGATCATACACAGGCCAAAAATACTATGCAAGATTATGGCATACAAGAGGAATAATGAAGCAAGTGCAAGATAGGGACCTCAAATGCCAAAATTCCATTAATGAAACATGAAATAGAGCTCAAATAAAGGGTACTTTCAGTTTTGGTCGGAGCTCAAATCAGCAAGCAAAATAGCTAAAAAAATGCTGCAAGATTAAGCTCAAAAAGAGGGAATTGGTACTTACCCTTGGAGACCAACCCTTGGTTGCTTCATGGCATGAGAAGTGGTGCCTCCTAGCTGCTGGAAAGCTCCCCAAGCTGCTGGAAATGGAGTAGTGGTTGTGATGCTAGGTAGTGGTGTGAAAATGGGATAGGATTTTGGGTGTTTTTTGAAAGAAATAAGAGAGATGAGAGGGATACAATGCAAGAGCTCTTAGGGAATTTTTGGTAACCCTTCTCCTCATGCTGGAGGCCAGAAATATGGACCAAAGAAGGGGAAAAAGGAGGGAAAGAAATGGGGGGGAAAACAAGCCAAGTTTCCCCCCAAAAGTTGTCCCCCGGATACAGGTTTTTTGGAGAGAAAACAGATATACAGCTGGGACATACACACTGCAAGGATCATGGCCGGCCAGGTTTTGGAGTTGCAGGTGGCCGGCCGGCCACCCCCCATGGCCGGCCGGCCAAGGGTCAAAAGGGTCAAGAATATTTAATGACCGGCCACCACAAATTGCTGTCCTCCCAGGTGCCACTGTGCACTTTACAGCTGTGGGGCAATATCCCCCAGACAAGATATTTATCCGGGGGATATTTTGTGGGGGAATTTTGCTTCCTTTTCCCCACCTTTACACCCCCTTTTGAACCCTTATAACCAGCTGGTGGCCTCCTTTGTTGGGTTGAAAAAACTCTTCTTCAAGCTCCCATACACAACTCCATCTCCATAGCTCTCAATTCTTTGAAAAACCCTAAGTCCCTAACCATCATTCCTTCTACACCACAAGCTCTACCACCACCAC
>NW_021025849.1:886193-912866 GCF_004153795.1 Camellia sinensis
CACTATCTCATTTCCAGCAGCTAGGAGGGATTCTTGAAGGCTAAAGAAGCTGCAAATTCATCCAAGAAGCAACAAAAGTTTGAGTCTTCAAGGGTGAGTAACACTTTTACCCTTTTGACCCTTTTCCTTGATTTATTTGTAAGCCCCACTTATTTTTTATTTCAAGCTCCGGCCCCAACTGAAAAGGGCCCTATTTTGAGCTCATCTTCACTTTTCATTAAGGGCTCAACCCTGTTTGAGCCCTCCATGACACACTTGCTTCATTGATCCTCTTGTATGTCACAATCTTGCATGCTATTTTTGGCCCATGAGAAATTTATTTTCGAGCATGTTGTAAACTGATTTTAGGCTTATTTTGATCTCCTCTTCAACATTGAAGAAGGGCTCAACACCATTTGGGACTTCCATGTTGTACCTACCTTTATACTCCTCTTGTTCCCCATTCTTGCATGCAATGGCAGCCTACCATGCTTTTGTTTTTGGCCATTTTACAGTTCTGAAAAAGTTCTTATTTTGGTCCATACTTCATGTTTCATTCAGGTCCTTTCATGGTTTTGGGCTTCCATAGGTCACTTCATGTTATATCCCCCTTTTATTCCCCATTCTTGCATGTTTAATTAGCCTACCATGCTTTTGTTTTTGGCCATTTTACAGTTCTGGAAAAGTGCTTATTTTGGTCCAATATACATATTTTATTAAGGGTCTTTGGCTGTTTGGTGATTATTTTGCATACCTCATGTTATAGCCACTTTTGAGCCTAATTTTGCATCATATTTCTATCATGTTTGTATACTGATTTTGAGGCTTCCATATACTGTAAATATTCATATTTTTGGTCCCTCTTCAGTGTTGTAGAAGGAAATGTTTCAGTTTGAATTTTGCTTATATCACTTGCTTCATTACCCCTCTTTTGGCCCCTATTCTTGCATGCTATGTTTACCATACCTATGCTTGCTGTTTGGCCATGTTTATAACTGTGAAAGTGCCTTTTTTAGGACTTTCTAGCTTCTGTATTTGCATTGCATGTCCATATTGTGCATGTTTGGCATAGCTATAGTCCATTTCGGGTGCCTAATGTTGCATTTCGGGACAATTCCTTGCATTTGGTATCATTTCGCCTCATTTCGGGACTGTCTTCCCCCATATTTTACTGCTGAAATTCTGTTAGAATGATTGCCATTCATTTCCATATCATTTCATCACATTTTGCCATCGCCTCGGTTTGCGTGCCCGTGTGCACGCATTTCGAGGCACTTCATTTTTATCCACCGGCATCCTATGTGAGTGTGGCTGAGGCTCACTTATGTTGGTATAAGCCCATTTGTCATTTCCATGTCATTTCATTGCATTTTGTCATCGCCTCGGTTTACGCGTCCGTGTGCACGTATTTCGAGGCACCTCATTTTCATAGCATTTTTCCATTGCCTCGGTTTGCGTGCCCGTGTGCACGCATTTCGAGGCACCCCATTTTCATTACATTCTGTCATTGCCTCGGTTTGCGCGTCTGTGTGCACGTATTTCGAGGCACCCCATTTTCATTACATTCTGTCATCGCCTCGGTTTGCGCGTCCGTGTGCACGCATTTCGAGGCACCCCATTTTTATTGCATTCTGTCATCGCCTCGGTTTGCGCGCCCGTGTGCACGCATTTCGAGGCACCTCATTGTCATTGCATTCTGTCATTGCCTCGGTTTGCGTGCCCGTGTGCACGCATTTCAAGGCACCTCATTTTCATCACATTTTTCCATTTCCTCGGTCTGCGTGCCCGAGTGCACGCACTTTGAGGTACCTCATTTTCGTAGCATCGTGCATACTAGGTTGTATCTTAGATTGCATTCTTGCATTCTCTCGGTTTGCGTGCCCGAGTGCACGCACTTCGAGGCACCTCACTTTCATAGCATGGTGTATGTTAAGGTTGTATCTTAGTCGCATTTCATGCATATCATGCATATTGCATCGTGTTCGGGATAGGAGTTAGCCCGGACACGGGAAACGAGGTACATTTCGTACTCCGAGTGACGGAATGTGTCTCAATTCCCCAGTCACCGACACTCCGGATTACCCATGATGGAGTTAGGTTTTAGCTGTGGTTTCATGTGCATTCATCCTATATTGAGTTGTGCATTTCGACTCCTCGGCCATCATGCCTCGGTATGCGTGATTGGTGGCACGAGGATCGAGACATGCATATATCTGTGCAAATACATTGCTATGCCCCTTTCCTGCTCTCTGTTGCAGCAAAATCAGGAATCAAGCAAGCTTTTGGGCTTGGCACGCATTTCAAGAACAGATTAATACAGAGGCTAATTGGGTGCATTCCGTGGATTTCCGCGCAAAGACAATCCGACATGCATCATTCCATCTAGAAGACAAGCGTCCCTGGCTGCATAGCCCAGTTTTTACCGCTTTCTTTTAGTTAATTCATTAATTAATTAGAAATTTGTACATTATTTCGACTGTAATATTTTGGACTGTAATATTTTTTTATTCGGACTGTATTATTTTATTTGGACCCTCTGGAGTGAGGGCTACAACTGTAATTAACGTTGTGCCGGAGTGTGATGCTGTCATCCAACCCCACCGCTCTTTCTCCCTTTTATTATATCCGCTTATGATGGTTAGATAGGCAATATTTAAATATTAGCATACAGATATTGACAGCAATGTTGCATTCATTCATACTGTATTGCATGCACCGGGCTCGGCGCATCATAACTAACATGGCTTGTACTATTCAATTCTAAATATTGAATACATGATTAAGTTGTACATTCATATGCCATCTTAGAATAGCCAGACCTGCCATAATTGCATTTTGCATGTGTTGCATTAGGCATTTCTGTATAGTTAGGATCATGCATGATTTCTAATGAATTCTTATTTTGGCTTGGAGTACTCGGTAAGCTTTATGCTTAGCATCCTTGCATGCGTGTGAGTGCTGCCATGAATAGCATGCTTACCATGAGGCTATGTGCTTATCTGATATAGCTTGCCCTGAATGCCTGTGGGTGAAGGTTGGGTTATCTGAATTGGAATAAATCATCAAATGTTTCAAGCCTACCTGCAGGTAGCAAACCATTTTCAAAAATAAGCATGCAATGTTTTGTTCCAATTCAGGCGATCCAGTCTATAATTGTATGCTGTGAGCATCACATAGTAACCTAGGCTAATAACCGGAATAAGAACTCACAATATTTTCAAAAATTGATATCATGGTTAGTAGAGGCCGGTCTATGACCGGGCGAGCGGGGGTGCTCACGAAGTGACCTTCCCCAATCGTACCCAAGTTCCCGAGCCGAGGCAACTTTGGTGATGACGGACACGTGGCCTTTTGGCACCGAGTCAGGGTTTCCTAAATTTCCCAAAATAAAATATTTAGGTGGCGACTCTGTATCTGGCAAAGCAGTCCATATTTGGCACTACTTTTTCAAAAATCAATTTCTCAAAACGATTTGCCGGATTTGGACTCTTTGGTTCAGATTAGGAACCGTGACATTTAAGAGTCCGAGCTGTAGTGACCCCAAATGAACAGAACGGGAGCTTAACCCTCCCGGGGCGTTCGGGGGACGTCTACAGTCACCAAAAATTACAAGTTAACGTAAAGTTTTCTTAAACGTAAAATAATAAATTGCTACCCATGGCCTAAAGGTTCAAACCTAGGCTCTGATACCAAACTGTGACGCCCCAAAAAAATTTTTTTGGATCTTTATAAAATTTCAATAACAAATAACTTGCTAAATAAAATTTTAACAGCTAATTAGGAAATTTTAAATTCTCACATAGTCAAAGTTCAACAACAAAAATAAAATTACAAGTTCACATTCAACGTCACAACATTTTTAAATACTAACACAAGAGATAATAAAATTTTATTTTGATAAAGTCTTGACTTTAAGTTAGCCAAGGTTCAATATTGTAGCAGCTCTAAATTCAGTGTCAGTCCTTTTTTCGACATAATCTGGCATGAAATGCCAGGGCAACAAAATATATGTCATGAGTTTTGTAACACAGTAAGAAAATATAACCAACCTACTATTCTTTTTAAGAGAAAATAATCAAACCATAATAATTAAAATAATAATAATAATTAATAGCATGACAAATGTAACAACCATTATAATAATTTTGACAATTTTAATAGTGTAGGCGACTCTCAAAATCTCACCCAAGATATTTTCTTACCAACCACCAAGCCATGACCACGGTTAATTTGGAAACCCCCCCTTGGTCAAATATTCAAGAACTACAAAAGATGCCCACGCCCGGAGTTATATACCCAAGTCGTGGCATCTGTGGTCTGCCCCAAGGGAATGATCTGCTAGGGGTACGTAACTTCCCTGTGTGTCGCCCGTACATCCACCCTTATTCTAAAACCAAATACCAATAAGTTTTCAAATAAACCCCGTGCCATCTTAGGGTTTCACAACACAATTTACGTAAAAATTATTAAAAACCAGAGCTCATCCTGAACAACCGGTATTAACCCTCTATCATTAACTTTATATATACCATTAATCATTTTAGTTAGTTTTTATATTAATCACAAATTATTCAAATTTCAATCACCATTAACGTTATACCAACTTATTAAAATTCCTAACACAAAATATTACACATGTCACACAATAATAATTCAATGTACAAAATTTAAATGAACAATTAATTTAACCCATGATATGAATATAATAACTTAGATACGAAGAAAATAAACCATAATCACACACATGGATGAATTTTTAATTTACAAAATTAGACTAGCACAATATTAAATAAACCATAATACACCCATACAGGGATTACTAATTTACAATATTTGATGAATTAGACCAACTCAATAATTGATTTTTATCCAAATAAATGATTGAAGTGATGATCTTAAACCTGTCTAGAAAATTTCAGATGTGGGAGCCGAGTAGCGGTTCTTGGAGGAAAGCCAAATGAATTTGAAGAAAATCAGGATATATACTCTATTCGGTTCCATCCTGGGCAATCCCGAAGCCAAATACTCAAATCCTGAAGTCGAGTATGAATAGGCACGTGACTGAATGACTGAACGAGCAATCGTGTGTTGGATTGAAAGTGGGCCCGACTTCGGATATTATGAAAAAGTATAAAAGAGAGGAGCATCAACCAAAGTGAGGTATGTGAGGATAGACCCAAGAAACTTAAGACACAAGAAAACGAGAGACATATACTAACTTGTTTGTTGGAATGCTAATTCCGACACCCCCGACTGGAGTGTTAATCCCTTTTTCAGGTGGCAATCAGAGGATCAGGAACGTCCTTCAGGTTCCAAGAGTATTTTCAAACCACTTTACCACAATTGACGCCGTCTGTGGGAATACTCAAGCATTTCCATGGCGGGCGTCACAGAAGATCCTCTAATAGTCACTGACGAAACTACGCCAAGAGACAACTTCATTCCAGGAAACATGCTTGGACCGAAGAATATTACCACACGACGAGCCTTGAACTTCGATTCAGTAGCTCAGACCTCACCCTTAACTTCGATGCATGAGACAATGCAGACGATTATGGATCAAGCAAAGCAAAATGAACAGCGGCTGGAGAACACGATGGCTGAGAACGAGAACTAGCAACAGGATTTGGCCCTAGAGGTGACGAAATCCCAACAAGCCGCATGCCAAGTTCGGGGTCGACCTTCGGGAAAGAAGGATGGTTGACGACGTCGACTTCGGAAATGCAATAATGACAGTGACTCAGACTCACCATCCCTGGAGCCCAGAAAGAAAGGATGAGTTGATGTATCCAGCTCATCTGAAGGAAGTCCGTATGTACGGCATAAACGAGGGAGGAACGACGACTCGGATGAGGAAGATAAGCATAATCTCTTTGTGCGACGAATGGCAAGGGTTGTACTACCCAAAAAGTTCAAAGCACCGTCGTTCGCCCTCTATGACGGAAAATCGGACCATACCGATCACATTCGCCAATATAAGCAAGCAATGACACTTCATGCTGACAACGAAGCCCTCATGTGTTGAATATTTCCAAGCAGTCTAGGACCGCTGGCTGCCACGTGGTATTATATACAGGAGCCAGCGTCGATTAAGAGTTTCCATCAACTCCAAAAGTCCTTCAGGGCTAGATTCATCACTAATGAGATCCAGCCAAATGTAAATGTGCCCGAGGACTCCCGAGCTTTGCGCGCGAAGGCGCGGGATTCGTTTGCTCTCTAGCTACTACAGTTCAGACTCAAATGTCACGGTTCTGAATCTAATCTCACAATGTGCGATGTGAGACTGATAAATCACCAAAGAGTCCAAATCCGGCAAATCATTTTTGGAAAACTGATTTTAATAAAGAAGTGTCAAACATGGACTGCTCTACCAGATACAGAGTCGCCACCTAAATATTTTATGTTGGGAGAATTTAGGAAACTCTGACTCGTGCCAAAGGCCACATATCCGTCATCACCAAAGTTGTCTCGACTCGGGAACTTTGGTACGAGAGGGGAAGGTCATGTAATGAGCACCCCCATTCACCCGATCAAAGATCGGCCTGTACTAAACATGATATCTTGTTTTTGAAAACACATGTGTTCTTATTCCGGTTAATTAGCTAATCTTTACTATGTGATGTGCACAACAAACAAGTATAGACTAGATCGCCTAATTTGGAATAAAACATTGCATATTTGTTTGAAAATGGTTTGAAGTTTGCTACTCGTAAGTAGGCGAAATTGAGGATTTGAATGAATTGTTCCAATTCAAGTAATCCAACCTTCACCCACAGGCATTCAGACAGTTCACATAAGCAGTTAGCCTCATGGCAAGCATGCTTTCATGGCAACATTAACACACATGAAGTATGCTAAAGCGTAAACACTCACAGTGTACTCCAAGCCAAAACAGAGAACTAGTTAGAAATCATGCATGATCCTAGTTCATGTTAAGATGGCTAATGCGACACATGCAAAAATGTTCTTAAGATCGGCTATTCTAGAACGACATGTGAAATCCAACTTGATACGTGTATTCAAATAGGTATTGAAAATACAATGCTGGTTTGTATGATGTGCCGAGCCCGATGCATGCAAGCTAGATGAATGGATGCACGCATGAAAAACATAAGGTATGCTAAATGAAACATGCCCTAAAACGAACCATCGTAAGCGGTTAAGTAAATGGGAGAAAGAAATGGGGGTTGGAAGACATGCATCACACACACGCACGCTTATTACAACAATTGGCCCTCTCGACAGAGGTACCAAATAATAAGCTAACTAGCTAATCTAAGCTAATTAAACTAATTATTACAACACGATAAATTAACTAATCCTAGTTAACTAATTATTACAAAACAAATTTAAATAGCTAAACGCATTCACTATTAAGGTACAAATCAAAGTAAAAGCAAGCTATCTAAGCATGGCAGCTAAGGAAAGCAGTAAATCAAGAGCTTTAGAGGGAGAGGAATGCATGCATGCCCGGTCGCCTCGTTTGGAAATCCAATGCGATGCCCTGATTGCCTCTGTTTTCATTTGTTCTCAAAACACTGCACCAAGCTCCAGAAAATTAAAACTTCACCTTGGGAATCCTGTGGGAGGGTGGCCGACCACTTTTGGTCTCTACAGCCACCTGCCGACCACTTTCTTTGTTGAAAGCTAGAAAATGTGGTCGGCCAGCTAGTTTTTCTGGCTGGCCGACCAGTTGTTGCTGCTAAATTGCAATTTGCTGCAACAGAGAGCAAAAAAGGGCATGGTGCACAACCACTCTCCCTATCATGTCATGAACTCAAGGGAGTGTAGTTCTCGACCCTCGGGCAACCAATCACGCATTTCAATGCATGATGGCCGAGAGGTGAAGTTGCACAATTCAATATGGAAATGAATGCACAAGTAAACACATAAGGCCTAGAACTCTATCATGTATGATCAAAAGCATCAACGACCGAAAATCGAGGCACGTTTCATCACTTTAAGTATGAAACGTCCCACTTTTTCCGTGTTTGGACTAACACCTATTCCAAACACAATGCAACACAAACATGGCATACACAATGCGACTCAAGCATGCAACTCAATGCAACATGAACAACCTAACAAGGCTAATGGCATGCGAACAATGCTAATGCATGCATGCACAATGTAATGCTACAAGGGCAACTTAGCAATGTTAGGAACATGCATACTCAATGCAAAGAAACAACTTGGCATACACAATGCAAATAACCACATAGCATGCACAATGCAATGTACGATGGTATACTTAATGCAATGAACAATAAGCATGCGAACAACATATAAACAAGCATGCAAAATGGATTTAAACTAAAAGGGGGTAGACCTCAGTCATGCCCAAATTAGTGGCCATTGGTGATAAAATTAAGGCACATGAAGCATATACAAGCATGCACATGCAATGGCCCATCAAAGAGGCCTAAGAGCACAACTCTCAAGAGTGCTCAAAGAGTGATAAAAGTGGAAGTGTAACAACACTAAGTGCACTGAAATAAGGTAAGAAATGATGCCAAATCATTCAAACAAAGCAAGTAAGGCATGCAGCTAGTAAAGAGGACTACAAAGGAGGCATGCAATACATGGAAAATATGCATGAACTAAGCATGGACAGAGTTGAAATACGTCAAAACAATGACCAAAATATGCTAAGATGGAGGCTCAAAGGCCTAGGTAAGATGGCATACATGTTAGGCTTCAAGTAAGGCAACAATGCACAACACTTAAAGGCATTCAAAGAGTGAATGAAGTGGGAACATGGTAGTCCTAGATGCTCTAAAATGTCACGTTAGATGATGCCAAATCATGTACACAACACAAGTGAAGCATGCAATGGTGCTCAAAGCTTGAAGCAAGCAAGAGCACTTGTACTACAGGTATGCAAAACATGAAGCATGTGATCAAGTGTAGACACCCTATTT
The DNA here is from genome assembly GCF_004153795.1 of Camellia sinensis. Lineage (NCBI taxonomy): Eukaryota > Viridiplantae > Streptophyta > Magnoliopsida > Ericales > Theaceae > Camellia > Camellia sinensis. The sequence goes on from NW_021025849.1 coordinate 895,094, forward strand.
TTGACCATCCTCAAGACTTGGACGTCACCGCTTGAACAATCGGTGATCATCCATGTTTGTGTTCGTCTTGAGTTCCCGGAGGTCTCGGCTACGCGCCTTCCCTCAGGATCTCTCGACCCGACTGTTTTGTGTCTGGTTTTGCACCAAACGCTTGTTCTTTGCCTTGGAGGGGTAGGGAATGGCTTGTGGGCCATCCCCACACTCCACCGGCCATGGCATGAGGCCACCGGCTGTGTTTTGTTGCCACCAGCCAAATTCTTGGCCGACCGGCACTATAGATGGCCGGCCGACTATCTTTTTTTGGTCAATTGCATTTTGGCCAGCCGACTACTGTGCATCTACTTTTGCAGATATTTTCATACAGCTGGCATGCACTTGGCTCCCCTCCATATTTCCCTCTTAGCTAGCTTGTCATGTAAGCTTACAAGATTGAAGCTCTGTAAGAGGAGGCCTCCTCTCCCTCTTTTAGAGGTTAGACAACTTAGACAGAATTTTCAGAGGGTTTTGAGTTTTAGGGTTAGGGTTCATACGTCCTCCATCTCTATATCTCTCTCACTCTTTGTTTTGTGAGTGTTTTTGCCTTAGTTTTGCACACAAACACCCACCATTACACCTTTTCTTGGAGCTGAGGCCCTTGAGGGTTGCTTTTGGAGTTGTGGAGCTGGTTTGAGCTCGAAGAACCAGCTGGTTCACCATTGGTGAAGAGGGTCTACAAGGGTAAGAAACTTGTCCCTTTATTCGCCATTTTTGCATTGCATTTTTTTCCTACTTTGCACCTGTTTTTGAGCTTTGTGTATAACATATAAAAGTTCTTTTTTTTAGAGCTCTAAATAGTTGGTTCAGGTTTCTTTAAGCTTTGGGGTGGTTTGACCCCTCTTAAGCCCTGAAAGGCTCCATTTTGTGCCATTTTGGTTGAGCTCTGGGACCATTGTGTTTGGTCCTCCTCACCACTGAAATCGTGAGGGATTTCAGTGATGAGGATGGTGCCTTGAGGTCCTAGGAAGGAGAGGGCCACCCCCTCTCCTTGTTGTCCTTGAAAAGGGCCCCTTTTTGCCTCTTGAGGGAGCATCTAGTCTAAGTGTGTGTTGGCCATGCCTTAGCTGATTTTCATACTTATTATGTCATAATATGCCTCTATTTTTAGTTGGTTTGGACACACCTTGCTTGTTTAGCATACATGTCTTGTAATGCCATATTGTAGCCTTAACATGCATCTAGGTTTTAACCCTTGTTCAAGCACGCATTTGGCCTAACTTTGTGAAGCTTTTGTACTTGTTTTAGCATACTTAAGTTCTATTTTTTGATTGCTTTGGTCGACCATGACATGCTTTGTAATACCCCTGTTCCGTAATATGCTAATTGGTCCCTAATACGTATGTGACTATATGTTTTGATATGATTTTTGTGTGCCATTATGTGAATATATGCGACTTTGGAATTCTACCTGTTCACCGTAGGAATATCTGTTTGAATAATCCGCTTTAGTGGCACACAAACAACAGCCAAAACAAAAGACAAAAGTCTATGGCAATTGGAAAATATTGAATCAAATCAATTTACATATTGAAATATGATCTGTTACTAAATTTAACTTTTACTGATATTTTCACTGTTTATAGCAAAAAAAGATCCTACATCAATGATAAAGAATTTAAAGCAAAAGAAAGGAAAGAAACGTAATATACAGACTTTCAATATCCCAAAGTTGTAAAGATGACTAGAGGTTCAAAGCAAACTGCAAAGACAATAGAGCAACCCACCAAAGACAAAGAAGTACTTGATTCCGATGACTATATCTTACCTCAACCAACAAGCATCAGAAAAATCTTGGGTTTTTTCACAAAGTCTACCAGTTGCAAAATTGGTAAAAAAACATGTCAAAGATATCTTGCAGCACATATCAAATGTGTCTGGACTAGAGTAAGTACAACAAATAAAATAGAAGACAACAAATAAAAATTTACAAACTTATATTACATTAACAATATTAAATCTCTTCTTTGTCATCTTGTAAGGTTTTAATCTGGACAAGTGAGTTGAATCTCATTACTTTTGAAGATATCGGAAACCTAATAAAGAAAAAAGAAATTGCCAACAATATAAGTCTTTCATCAAATTTCTCTGCAATGTTCCATCAGCCTCTAGAAACCAATGTAATAATATTTTTCAAGTCATTGATGGTTATGGAGAGATACTATTTACCGACCAAAGGAGAAAAGTGTAATACCCCTGTTCCGTAGTATGCTAATTGGTCCCTAATACGTATGTGACTATATGTTTTGATATGATTTTTGTGTGCCATTATGTGAATATATGCGACTTTGGAATTCTACCTGTTCACCGTAGGAATATCTGTTTGAATAATCCGCTTTAGTGGCACACAAACAACAGCCAAAACAAAAGACAAAAGTCTATGGCAATTGGAAAATATTGAATCAAATCAATTTACATATTGAAATATGATCTGTTACTAAATTTAACTTTTACTGATATTTTCACTGTTTATAGCAAAAAAAGATCCTACATCAATGATAAAGAATTTAAAGCAAAAGAAAGGAAAGAAACGTAATATACAGACTTTCAATATCCCAAAGTTGTAAAGATGACTAGAGGTTCAAAGCAAACTGCAAAGACAATAGAGCAACCCACCAAAGACAAAGAAGTACTTGATTCCGATGACTATATCTTACCTCAACCAACAAGCATCAGAAAAATCTTGGGTTTTTTCACAAAGTCTACCAGTTGCAAAATTGGTAAAAAAACATGTCAAAGATATCTTGCAGCACATATCAAATGTGTCTGGACTAGAGTAAGTACAACAAATAAAATAGAAGACAACAAATAAAAATTTACAAACTTATATTACATTAACAATATTAAATCTCTTCTTTGTCATCTTGTAAGGTTTTAATCTGGACAAGTGAGTTGAATCTCATTACTTTTGAAGATATCGGAAACCTAATAAAGAAAAAAGAAATTGCCAACAATATAAGTCTTTCATCAAATTTCTCTGCAATGTTCCATCAGCCTCTAGAAACCAATGTAATAATATTTTTCAAGTCATTGATGGTTATGGAGAGATACTATTTACCGACCAAAGGAGAAAAGTGTAATACCCCTGTTCCGTAGTATGCTAATTGGTCCCTAATACGTATGTGACTATATGTTTTGATATGATTTTTGTGTGCAATTATGTGAATATAAGCGACTTTGGAATTCTACCTGTTCACCGTAGGAATATCTGTTTGAATAATCCGCTTTAGTGGCACACAAACAACAGCCAAAACAAAAGACAAAAGTCTATGGCAATTGGAAAATATTGAATCAAATCAATTTACATATTGAAATATGATCTGTTACTAAATTTAACTTTTACTGATATTTTCACTGTTTATAGCAAAAAAAGATCCTACATCAATGATAAAGAATTTAAAGCAAAAGAAAGGAAAGAAACGTAATATACAGACTTTCAATATCCCAAAGTTGTAAAGATGACTAGAGGTTCAAAGCAAACTGCAAAGACAATAGAGCAACCCACCAAAGACAAAGAAGTACTTGATTCCGATGACTATATCTTACCTCAACCAACAAGCATCAGAAAAATCTTGGGTTTTTTCACAAAGTCTACCAGTTGCAAAATTGGTAAAAAAACATGTCAAAGATATCTTGCAGCACATATCAAATGTGTCTGGACTAGAGTAAGTACAACAAATAAAATAGAAGACAACAAATAAAAATTTACAAACTTATATTACATTAACAATATTAAATCTCTTCTTTGTCATCTTGTAAGGTTTTAATCTGGACAAGTGAGTTGAATCTCATTACTTTTGAAGATATCGGAAACCTAATAAAGAAAAAAGAAATTGCCAACAATATAAGTCTTTCATCAAATTTCTCTGCAATGTTCCATCAGCCTCTAGAAACCAATGTAATAATATTTTTCAAGTCATTGATGGTTATGGAGAGATACTATTTACCGACCAAAGGAGAAAAGTGTAATACCCCTGTTCCGTAGTATGCTAATTGGTCCCTAATACGTATGTGACTATATGTTTTGATATGATTTTTGTGTGCAATTATGTGAATATAAGCGACTTTGGAATTCTACCTGTTCACCGTAGGAATATCTGTTTGAATAATCCGCTTTAGTGGCACACAAACAACAGCCAAAACAAAAGACAAAAGTCTATGGCAATTGGAAAATATTGAATCAAATCAATTTACATATTGAAATATGATCTGTTACTAAATTTAACTTTTACTGATATTTTCACTGTTTATAGCAAAAAAAGATCCTACATCAATGATAAAGAATTTAAAGCAAAAGAAAGGAAAGAAACGTAATATACAGACTTTCAATATCCCAAAGTTGTAAAGATGACTAGAGGTTCAAAGCAAACTGCAAAGACAATAGAGCAACCCACCAAAGACAAAGAAGTACTTGATTCCGATGACTATATCTTACCTCAACCAACAAGCATCAGAAAAATCTTGGGTTTTTTCACAAAGTCTACCAGTTGCAAAATTGGTAAAAAAACATGTCAAAGATATCTTGCAGCACATAGCCCGGGGGAAATAATACCGTGGCCTATGTATGAGATATGTTGATATGCTTGACCAACATGGTATGTCACGCTAAAAGAAATACCACATATGATTTGAATATGAGATATAAATTGTTACACTAATGTGTATAATAAGTTTGTTTTGTTATAATGCACATCATGAAAAGTTGTCTATGTGCATTCAATTCTGCTTACGGGTGTCTATGTGAAACATGAACATGATTTGAGTATATAATTACTTAGTAAATGTTCAGCATGCGATATTTGATAAATATGCAATTATCTGTTGCGTAAGTGATTAATTGCGTACGATATGTGAAAGGAGAATATAACAATGTGCCTATGTGCGAATGTACTCGTGTGATTTTGTGTTTAATTTCGTATTGGGCATCCCAGTATTTGGTAAAGTTTGATAAGAATTTGTGTAGAGTATGGGCAAATTAAGGGCATACGGGTTGGAAGGTTCTTCCACAGCCCGACTTGATAGTCCGGAAAGAGTAGTACAAGAATTGGCAGAGATCTTGAGACAACAGCGTCAGTTGCCGCTACGGCAAGAACCTTTGCCACCACTAGTGTGAGAAACACCGAGGAGTTTGTTATCAGACTTCTGGGGCTCGTTATAGATATGATAAAATAGACCATACGGCAAGGAACTGTCCCCGGATTGAACAAAATGTGAATGAATCCTTTGCCTTGGCTAAATCCGTACCAGTGGTAGGAATTGCCACCCAGGATGGAGTAATCACGCTCATCCCAGAAAGCACTCAGAATGTTGTAACCATTATCCCAGGTATCCATACTGTTTACAATGAATGCTTATGTGTTGATTGATTCTGAATTAGTACGATTGTACATCTTTGCTTGGGATATTATTTGATTCGGATCGGCATATATTTCATATCTGCTGCATGTGTATCTAGATTGGTTAAACCCACATGATCGAGACGGTATTCATTGGAGGTCTATGCCCCGTTTGGGAGATTTGTGATATGTTTTGGGATATTGATTGATTCTGCACATGCACATATATAACTACACCTACGCTCAGGGTGATTTATTATGTTACCGTCTTCAATGACTAAACCACTGGAATTATGATTCTGTAATCGTGTGACCAAGTTGAGCGCCCTAAATGATGAACTCTATAATTGTGAGACCATATATTTTGATTGGTAGAAAGTTGAGGATCATGTATGTGGAACTGGTAGAAAATTGACTGAACTGCGTGACTAAACTGAGCTTGACTCGTAAGTCTTTGTTTTGTGACCGATTTGGAACTTTTGCGTGACAATCCTAGGTTATGTGTAACTGAGGAACCTTGTTTACCGTGTTACTGTGCACTATGTACTTGCATATAAGACTTATTTGGGAACTGTTATACTGATTATGATACGTACCTCTTGATATGAACACTTGCATGCTTATGTAACTATACCTGAACTTATGTGGACAATACCGTATTGTACGTGATTTGAAACACTTTGATATGAACAGTTGTGATGAATGATCCTGATACGACCTTGAGAACTGATAAATTTAGGGCAGTTGTGAAACTATCAGCCATGTGCCTAAAAAAACGAAGTGAGCCTTACAGAATCAAATGCACCCTATTTGAGAAAACTTCTATCTGACTCGATCCAATAGAACCTTTGCCTGATATTGTTCCGATGGAACCCTCATTTGATATAATTTGATGGCACCTTTGTTCGATCTAATCTGACAAAATCGTTGCATGGATCAACCGATAAGACCCTCTATCTAATTTGATTTTGTAAAAAGGGGATTAAGAATGGCTTGTGAATAAATTGCCAGATTATTCTTGGCAGAAAAACTGATAGATCCAAAACTTGAATTCATTTGGGATACTTGATTTATTTGAAAGACCTTTTGTGGGCTATCAACAGATTGATCTGACTATGAACACCGTTGAGAACCAATCCCCAACTATTGAGAACATACGTGTTAAAAACGAACGGAATTGTACAAACCCCGTGATTGGGTGTCGTAAGGAGTGTTGTTCCATTTTGTTTGTTTGACGCTATGGGAACCGATGACGGTAGACTGATTTGATTTTGAGCAGTACTGAACATTTGTCTTTGACTGATCAGAACATGTTTTGTAAGGGAGAGTGGTTGTTTCAGTATTATCAGATTTTGGAGAAATCAGGTTATAGTGAATGGTGTTGTGTTGCTTTGATGACATTCTTAGAGTGTCCTTTTATGCTAGGGGACGTTAAGCCTATGTAGCACCTTTGATTGAGATACCTTTTGCCACCGACGGTTTCGTACGGGTGGGTTTGACTAATCGATCTCGAGTCGGCCACCGACGGTCGTGAACGGGTGTGCTTGATTCCGAGACGATTATTCCTTTGTTTTGTCCGGAATGTCATCCTTTGGCATTATGTAAATGTTATAGACGTCCAAGAAGCTTTGAAAAATCCTGATCAACCATAAGTGTGAGTTTGTTTTGTTGAAATGCACACCCATGAAAAAGCGCCATTATATTCTGTAATTGGGGCCCTGAGGATGTGTAAATTGTGCTTAACATGCGATTGACTCCTTTGATACTACCCTTGCCATTATGGAGGTTTATATATGAATTGCCTTATGCTTTTGATGACTATCAGATAATGTGGAAAGACTCGATAGAACAGGGAATTGAATATTGAACTGAATTGTGAACTGTAAACTGTTGGATGAATTGAGAACACGTGTATTATGTCAGAAATTGCATGCTTCGATGTTGTTGTACTTTACAATCAGTATTATGGGGATGTCTGGACTATGTGCATTGTGTGGGTAAATACTTCGATGTTACCTTCGTTGTTTCGGGAATCAGTTTTTGGATCCACCTTATATTCCTGAAGACTTTTAATTGACCTTGGATAATTGTGATGAGTCATTGGACTAAATACAGAATCAGATCGTGAATTGGGGAATTATTGAAGAATGAATTGAACTTTTGTGACACGAAATAGACTGAACTTCTGTGATAAAGTTAGCTGACATTGAAATAAATATGTTGGTGACCTACCTTGAAGAGGGCAGTTGGTGAATATGTCTAAATATTTTTCAGCGCCAACAGGTCGAAGTTGAACTTCAGATAGTGGCGGGACTACTTCAACCTCTCTCCATTTTGGAATGGAAATGGGAATATGTGGCTACGAATTTCGTTGTGGGGCTACCTTGAGCATCCAAGGTATAAGTCCCATTTGGGCTATTGTAGGTAAAATTATTGAAGTTGTCCATTTCTCCCTATAAAATTCTGTATGATGCTTGTAGACTAGCCACTGTTTACATCGATAAGATCGCTCGTTACATGGGGTCCCAGTATCTATTGTTTAGACAGAAATTCGAAAATGTGTTTGAATTCTGAAAAGCCTCCAAGAGGCAATGGGGGCTCAGCTTCTGTTCTGTTATGTTACCCGGACCCGGAGGTTCCCTTATGGAACTGGTTATTCGTAACCTCACGTGTATATGTTCTGTTCTATTCTGTTCCGTTCTATTCTGTTAATGCTAATGGATGTATCACGTAAACTTAATCATGACTTATGATTTCTGTATATGATCTGGACAAATTATGAATTTGATACTAAACTGAATGATGATTCGGCGCTGTTTTCCATCCGCAAATTGATGTACGATCAGGAAGAACTGTTAGAGTTTTGGGAGGAATGCTCCAAGATATGCATTAGATTTTTCAGGGAAGTTGGAAAGATCTATCCATCGTTGGCAAACTTTGCTTCCAACAACAGCTCTCACTCTAGTTTTGGCATGGCACCGTACAAGCCTTGTATGGCGGAAAAAGGGAAATCTATGACTGATTGAGAATAGAGCGTTGCTTGACTTTGAGACTAAGTGAATGGCTATAAGAATGATTGGAACCGTTGAATGAAAAGTCTTCCAAATTGTTTCGACTAAAAGTAAAATAAGTTTGGAGGACCAAACTTTCTAAAGGGGGGAAGACTGTAATGCCCCTGTTCCGTAGTATGCTAATTGGTCCCTAATATGTATGTGACTATATGTTTTGATATGATTTTTGTGTGCCATTATGTGAATATATGCGACTTTGGAATTCTACCTGTTCACCGTAGGAATATCTGTTTGAATAATCTGCTTTGGAATTAAATTGAGGGCCTTATCGGCCACAGAACCCGAAATTGATTACGCCATTGTCCAAGGGTAGTTTCAGCAATTCCAAGGGCACCAAATCTATTTGCATCAAGGGCAAGTTCACAAACACAAAGGGAAACTTCAACAGCAAAGGCAACTTCAACATCAAGGGCAACAATAACAGCAGGAACAAGGACAACACCAACAAGAACAACAAGTGCAACAACAACAATAAAGGCAACATCGTCACAAACATTTAAAGCATCAAGGGAAGCAACATCAACACCAACAACCTCATTTACATGGAGAAGGAGGAATGTTGTGACCTTGTCCTCACCTCAGAATGCATTTGCCTCTAAGGAGAAGAACCCAAAGTAAGGGTGTTGTTTATTTTGATTATCAAACTCTTTTGACAATGTGGCATGTTTTGTCTATGTAGTTATGGATACTGCCAGCATGTTTGCATCATGAATGTGGCCATTTTGACTAGATGGATACCAACAATATATTTTATAAATTGAATTATTGCCATTTGTGTGTTCATGTGGATATTGGCTTCATTTGCGGCAATGTAGCTATTGGCATTTATTAGATTTTTGGGGCCCTTTTTTTTTTTTTTTTTTTTTTTTTTTTTTTTTAAAAAATCGTGAAGGATTTCAGTGATGAGGATGGTGCCTTGAGTCCGTAGGAAGGAGAGGGCCCACCACCCTCTCCTTGTTGTCCTGAAAGGCCCCTTTGCCTCTTGAGGGAGCATCTAGTCAGTGTGTGTTGGCCATGCCTAGCTGATTTTCAACTTATTTTTAATGTTGTCCCCCCAATAAAAATATGGGGCCCTCTATTTTTAGTTGGTTTGGACACACCTTGCTTGTTTAGCATACATGTCTTGTAATGCCATTTGTAGCCTTAACATGCATCTAGTTTAACCTTGTTCAAGCAAACGCATTTGGCCTAACTTTGTGAAGCTTTTTACTTTTTTAGCATACTTAATTCTATTTTTGATTGCTTTGGTCGACCATGACATGCTTTGTAATACCCCTGTTCCGTACATATGCTAATTGGTCCCTAATACGTATGTGGACTAATATGTTGATATGTTTTTGTGTGCCATTATGTGAAAATATATGCGACTTGGAATTCTACCTGTTCACCGTAGGAATATCTGGTTTGAATAATCTACTCTGGAAATTAATGAGCCTTATCGCCACAGAATCGAAATTGATTACGCCCATTGTGATTGGCATAAATTTTAAGAAGCCACGGTGAACATTTAATTAGAAAAATGATCCTGGTCAGTATTAAACTGATTAAATTGATCGAAATTAAGTGCCCAAATTAATTTTATATTAAATTATTAATTAGTGGGGGCTTATTGTATGATAGCATTACACTCCCCTTTAACTCTATGAACATCAAGAATCTGAGAGATTCCAATTTGGACGAGTGAGGGCCGCCTTATGAGAGAAAAAGGAAAGAAATTGTGCAATTTGCTTAAAGCTATGGAAATTCTTGGGGAGATTTAGCTCAAGAATTGACTAGAGCCTTAATAGAAGATCAAAAGCTCTAGGTGAGAATCTTGTTATAAGTTCGTAATTTTTGTGTGTATCAAAGCAATTGGGATCAAGACATAGATTGAAAATGAAATTGTTTGAGATATGTGAATGAAGCTTAATATGTCATGCATAAATATAAGACATTACTTGAAATGTGCAATGTCTGAGCACAAAATGTGTGCTAATCCATGTGAAATGTTAAAGGAACACCATGGTTTTGATCACCATTTGTGTGTTACTAAGTTGAGATCGATGAGCAACTCACCACAATGTCATTGACAACATCATGAGGACGTAAGTCTTGAATCGTGAATTTGAAGCATGTTGATGATGGTTTGAGATATATATGGGACATGCCATGTAGATAATCATGAAAATTGAGCTCCTGATGTTGTAATTCTGTATTGTCGTAGTATAGCATGTGTAAGTGTAATTTGTAGCAGTTATAGCATTGACAAGTAATTAGCTGGAAAACCTGAGTATTGGAGCTCAAGAACACGATCTGGGAACCCAGAATTTTGTGTCCGCTTCGAGCGGGTAATGGCCCTTAAACGGCCGTTTCCTGAGCGGGGGAAAGTGGGGAAATGAAAAAACGTCACCCAGCACTTTCTGCAGAGTTGATGTCCGCTGAGCGGAAACCTCATCGCCGAAGTCGTGACAGTTTTTGTATGACAGGCCTTATCAGACTCGAGCAGCTCTATTCCACAGCTCGAGCGACATTATCATGCAACCATACTTTTTGCAGGCCTTAAGGGTTCCCTGAGCGGGTAGTTACACACCTCGAAGTCGGCGCCCTGTTTCTGAAATCTTGTCCTGCATCTAGTGTTCGTTTTCCGTTCTCTTTCACTTGTAATCACTCTTAGGACATAATGTTAAGCATATGTAAATTATTATGAGACAATAACAAAGCCTAAAGAGGAATATGTGAATTAAAGAATGCAGTGAACTGTTAATGACCCTTTGACTCATGAACGTGTAAGGTCAGCTCCAGGGCGAATCCACAAGCCGAATCATCTACGTGAGTAATATCAATATTCGATAAGCTTGTCAATGTCCCAAATTGTTTTGTACCTTAAACTTCATGAAGTATGTATTGGGATTGTGGACAAAAGTCTGACAGGAATAAAATGAATGGACCACAAAGTCGTTCCTGATATAAATGAATGGACCAAAAGGTCGTCCCTGATGTGAATGAATGGACGTCAAAAGATACGTTTTGATATAAAATGAAATGGACCAAAGGTCGTCCGATTGAATGGAAGGGACCAAAGGTCGTCCTGAAATGAGACCAGTTCGATTATGAATGGACCGAAGGTCGTTGGTTTGAGATAAATGAATGGACCAAAGATCGTCGATGTAAATGAATGGACCCAAGGTCGTTTTGACACATTGTAATGGGCCGAACCAGGCCGTTGCAATGAATGAGTAGGTCCCGAAGGCCTGTTTTGACATAATGAACTGGTCGAAAGGCCTTTTGGACAGAAAATGAATGGGCCGAACGGCCGTTCGATAAGAGTTTGAATGGGCCGAAGTCCATTTATCCATGAAAACGAATCCTGAACAGGACCAAAGGCCATACGTTGAACACTACAAGCACTTGACCTAAAATCCTTATAAAGTAATATAATACTGTAAGATAGATAATGTGAGAATTGGGCCAAAGAGCCGTTTGGATACATGTTGTTCTATCATTGTCTATGAATATTCTCAATTGATATTATTCACTGGGCTCATCGCTCATGCCCTCATTTCAATTGTGTTTGTAGGTGAGCCAAGGGAAGTCCACAAACCCAGCCCCCAGTGAAAGTCACTGCCGGAAAAATCCGAGTTTTGAGGGAGTCAGCCTTGCGTCTCAATCTTGAGACGTACCCTTGCCTTTTGCTATGTAAATATATGTTGTCTTGCCGGCAAGGACTTTTTGTAATCTGTAAATGTCTGTCATGGGTTGACTCGTCTTGGAGGATCCTTCTGTAAAGAATTTTGTGAAAGTTACTTTTGATGTGGGTTATTAACGTACATACGTTATGGTTTGTTTTGATGTGCCATGTAAGCACAGCTCTATGGACAAAGTTTTAAATTTTGCTTCCCATTTAAGCCCCCTTACTCTGATGTGTTAAGCTATTTTGGTTGAGGCGTAGGTAACTCTAGGATTACTGGCCGGTTACGTCCTTAACCCACAGGGCGGGTTCGGCGTGACAGAGTGGTATCAGAGCATGAGTTAATAACTCACGCAACTTGTCCAAAAGAGCAATAGCTTAGAAAAGATCTAGGATGCATTCATGGATAAGTATGAATTCAAAAGCATCGAGAATATGCTTAAGTGTTTTGATTTGGGCAATTATGTGCTATAAGTTGTGTGTACTTGCATTGAAACTGTTTGGTTACATATCTCTCTAGTTATATGCATATTTTGTAGAATCCTTTGTATATTGTATAATGCAAGTTTAATCAACGGTGAATAAGAACTCCGTAAAGTTATGTTTAACTTTAAATATTTGTTAATGATATGAAATGGACAAGTATCTGGAACATAATTGTGGTATCCTTAGCAGAGGCCCTCGCCCAGGGGACATAATACTATGGCTTATGGTCATGACCCTAGCCCGGGGGAAATAACCGTGGCACAGGCCCTCGCCCGGGAAATACCTGGCCTATGTATGAGATATATTGATGATGGCTTGACCAACATGATTGTACGCTAAAAGAAGTACCACACACTGATTCGAATATGAGATATAAATTGTTACACTAATGTGTACAAAAGTTTGTTTTGTTAAATGCACATACATGAAAAGTTGTTTATGTGCATTCAATTCTGCCTCAGGTGTCTATTTGAAATATGAACATGATTTGAGTATATAATTACTTAGTAAATGTTCAGCATGCGATATTTGATAAATATGCAATTACTCTGTTACGTAAGTGATTAATTGCGTACGATATGTGAAAGGAGAATATAACAATGTGCCTATGTGCGAATGTACTCATGTGATTTTGTGTTTAATTTCTATTGGGCATCCCATATTTTGGTAAAGTTTGATAAGAATTTGTGTAGAGTATGGGCAAATTAAGGGCGTACGGGTTGGAAGGTTCTTCCACAGCCCGACTTGATAGTTCGGAAAGAGTAGTACAAGAATTGGCAGAGATCTTGAGACATAGCGTCAGTTGCCGCTACGGCAAGAACCTTGCCACCACTAGTGTGAGAAACACCGAGGAGTTTGTTATCAGACTTCTGGGGCTCGTTATAGATATGATAAATAGACCATACGGTAAGGAACTGTCCCCGGATTGAACAAATGTGAATGAATCCTTTGCCTTGGCTAAATCCGTACCAGTGGTAGGAATTGCTACTCAGGATGGAGTAATCACCTCATCCCAGAAAGCCTCAGAATGTTGTAACCATTATCCCCAGGTATCATACTGTTTACAATGAATGCTTATGTGTTGATTGATTCTGAATTAGTACGTTGTACACTTTGCTTGGGATATTATTTGATTCGGATCGGCATATATTTCATATCTGTTGCATGTGTATCTAGATTGGTTAAACCCACATGATCGAGACGTAATTCATTGGAGGTTATTGCCCCGTTTGGAGATTTGTGATATGTTTTGGATATTGATGATTCGCACATGCACATATATAACTACACCTACTGCTCAGGGTGATTTATTATGTACCGTCCAATGACTAAACCACTGGAATTATGATTCTGTAATCGTGTGACCAAGTTGAGCGCCCTAAATGATGACTCTATAATTGTGAGACCAATATATTTTGATTGGTAGAAAGTTGACTGGGTGATGTGATTAATTTGGAACTTTTGCGTAACAATCCCATACTATGTGTACCCGAGGAACTTTGTATAATGTATTACTGTGCACCATGTTCTTGCATATAAGGCTTATTTGGGAACTGCTATACTGATTATGATACGTACCTCTGATATGAACACTCGCATGCTTATGTAACTATACCTGAACTTATTGTGGAACAATACCCGTATGTACGTGATTTGAAACACTTTGATATGAACAGTTGTGATGAATGATCCTGATACGACCTTGAGAACTGATAAATTTAGGGCAGTTGTGAAACTATCAGCCATGCCTAAAAAACGAAGTGAGCCTTACAGAATCAAATGCAACCCTATTTGAGAAAACTTCTATCTGACTCGATCCAATAGAACCTTTGCCTGATATTGTTCCGATGGAACCCTCATTTGATATAATTTGATGGCACCTTTGTTCGATCTAATCTGACAAAACGTTGCATGGATCAAGATAAGACCCTCTATCTAATTTGATTTTGTAAAAAGGGGATTAAGAATGGCTTGTGAATAAATCCAGATTTATTCTTGGCAGAAAAACTGATAGATCCAAAACTTGAATTCATTTGGGATACTTGATTTATTTGAAAGACCTTTTGTGGCTATCAATAGATTGATCTCCTATGAACACCATTGAGAACCAACCTTTAACTATTGAGGACATATGTGTTATAGATGAACTGAATTGTACGAATCCCGTGATTGGGTGTCTTAAGGAACGATGCTTGTGTATTGTCCATCCTGGTTGGTTTGATGCTATGGGACTGATGATGGCAGATTGATTTGACTATAAGTAGTGCTGAACAGTTGTCCTTGACTGATCGGAATATGTTGTGTATGGGAGAGTGGTTGCTTTAGTGTTATCGGATTTTGGAAAGTCAGGTTACGGTGAGTGGTATTATGTTTGTTTTGATGACATTCTTGGTGTCCTTTCGTGCTAGGGGACGTTAAGCCTATGTAGCACCTTTGATCGAGATACCTTTTGCCACCGACGGTTTCGTACGGGTGGGTTTGACTAATCGATCTCGAGTCGGCCACCGACGGTCGTGAACGGGTGTGCTTGATTCCGAGACGATTATTCCTTTGTTTTGTCCAGAATGTCATCCTTTGGTATTATGCAGATGTTATAGACATCCAAGAAGCTTTGAAAAAAAAAAATCCTGATTATCCATAAGTGTGCGATTTCAGTACACCTTGTGAACGCCTGCCCAATGCCGTTATATTCTGTAATGGGGCCCTGAGGATGTGTAAATTGTGCTTAACATGTGATTGACTCTTTGATACTACCCTTGCCATTTATGGAGGTTTATATATGAATTGCCTTATGCTTTTGATGACTATCAGATAATGTGGAAAGACTAGATAGAACAGGGAATTGAATATTGGACTGAATTGTGAACTGTAAACTGTTGAATGAATTGAGAACACGTGTATTATGTCAGAAATTGCCTGCTTTGATGTTATTGTACTTTACATCAGTATTATGAGGATGTCTGGACTATGTGTATTGTGTGGGTAAATACTTCGATGTTACCTTCGTTGTTTCGGAAATCAGTTTTTGATCCACCTTATATTCCTGAAGACTTTTAATTGACCTTGGATATTGTGATGAGTCATTGGACTAAATACAGAATCAGATCGTGAATTGGGGAAATTATTGAAGAATGAATTGAACTTTTGTGACACGAAATAGACTGACTTCTGTGATAAAGTTAGCTGACATTGAAATAAATATGTTGGTGACCTACCTTGAAGAGGGCAGTTGGTGAATATCTAAATATTTTTCAGCGCCAACAGGTCGAAGTTGAACTTCAGATAGTGGCGGGACTATTTCAACCTCTCTCTATTTTGGAATGGAAATGGGAAAATGTGGCTACGAATTTCGTTGTGGGGCTACCTTGAGCACCCAAGGTATAAGTCCCATTTGGCTATTGTAGGTAAAATTATTGAAGTTGCCCATTTCTCCCTATAAAATTTTGTATGATGCTTGTAGACTAGCCACTGTTTACATCGATAAGATCGCTCGTTACATGGGTCCCAGTATCTATTGTTTAGACAGAAATTCGAAAATGTGTTTGAATTCTGAAAAGCCTCAAGAGGCAATGGGGGCTCAGCTTCTGTTCTGTTATGTTACCCCGGACCCGGAGGTTCCCTTATGGAACTGGTTTATCGTAACCTCACGTGTATATGTTCTGTTCTATTCTGTTCCGTTCTATTCTGTTAATGCTAATGGATGTATCACGTAAACTTAATCATGACTTATGATTTCTGTATATGATCTGGACAATATGAATTTGATACTAACTGAATGATGATTCGGCGCTGTTTTCCATCCGCAAATATGATGTACGATCAGGAAGAACTGTTAGAGTTTTGGGAGAATGCTCCAAGATATGCATTAGATTTTTCAGGGAAGTTGGAAAGATCTATCCATCGTTGGCAACTTTGCTTCCAACAACAGCTCTCACTCTAGTTTTGGCATGGCACCGTACAAGCCTTGTATGGCGGAAAAAAGGTAAATCTATGACTGATTGAGAATAGAGCGTTTGCTTGATTTTGAGACTAAGTGAATGACTATTAAGAATGATTGGAACCGTTGAATAAAAGTGTTCCGAATTGTTTCGACTAAAGGTAAAATAAGTTTGGAGGACCAAACTTCCTAAAGGGGGGAAGACTGTAATACCCCTGTTCCGTAATATGCTAATTGGTCCCTAATACGATGTGACTATATGTTTTGATATGATTTTTGTGTGCCATTATGTGAATATATGCGACTTTGGAATTCTACCTGTTCACCGTAGGAATATCTGTTTGAATAATCTGCTCTGGAAATTAAATTGAGGGCCTTATCGGCCACAGAACCCGAAATTGATTACGCCATTGTGATTGGCATAATTTTTAGAGCCTACAGTGAAATTTAATTAGAAATTGATCCTGGTCAGATTAAACTGATTAAATTGATGAATTAAGTGCCCAAATATTTTATATTAAATTATTATATTAGTGGGGCTTATTGTATGATAGCATTACACTCCCTTTAACTCTTATGAACTCAAAATCTGAGGGATTCAATTGTGAGAGAGTGAGGGCCGGCCTTAGTGAGAGAAAGGGAGAGATTGTGCAATTTGGCTTAAAGCTTGAAATTTTGGGGATTTAAGCTCAAGAATTGACTAGAGCTTAGAAGATCAAAGCTTCTAGGTGAGTAATTCTTGATTATAGTTCGTAATTTTGTGTGTTCAAGCTAATTTGTGATCAAGAATAAGATTGAAATGAAATTGTGTTGGAATTGTTGAATGAAGCTTAATATGTGCATGCATGTAAGAAATTACTTTGAAATTGCATGTTTTGAGCACAAATGTGTGTAGTCCATGTGAAATGTTAAAGGAAACTCATGTTTTGATCACCATTTGTGTTATCTAAGTTGAGAATGATGAGCATCTCCCACATGCATGTACAAATCATGGGAGTATAAGTCTTGAATGTTTGAATTTCAGCATGTTGATGATGGTTTGAGATATTATGGGACATGCATGTAGATAAATCATGAAATTGAGCTTCCTGATGTTGTAATTCTGTATTAGTAGCATGTTAGGATGTGTAAATGTGTAATTTGAGCCATTGCATGCAAGTAATGTAGCTGGAAAACTGGTTTGGAGCTCAAGAACACGATCTGGGAAACCCAGAATTTTTGATGTCCGCTCGAGCGGGTAATG